>OY751315.1:7638566-7893566 GCA_963564615.1 Rhorus exstirpatorius
CAAGAAAGAATCCACGATAGAGAGCCCCCAACATTGCAGTTGGCCCCCTCTATCTCCGGACTACGTCATTTCCTCCTTTCTTGCGAGCTCCCAGGATCACACCTGGCCCTCTCAAGAAAGAATCCACGATAAAGAGCTCCCAACATTGCAGTTGGCCCCCTCTATCTCCTAACTACGTCATTTCCTCCTTTCTTGCGAGCTCCCAACATTGCAGTTGGCCCTCTCAAGAAAGCATCCACGATAAAGACCTCCCAACATTGCATTTGGCCCTCTCTATCTGCTAACCTAATCACATACTCCTTTCTTGCGAGCTCCCAGGATTGCACCTGGCCCTCTCAAGAAAAAATCCACAATAAAGAGCTCCCAACATTGCAGTTGGCCCTCTCTATCACCTAATCACATCCTCTTTGGTCTTGCGAGCCCCCAGGATTGCACCTGGCCCTCATATGAGCAAAAATCGATAGAATCAGATCATCCAAACCCAACATCCTAGAAAGACCGGCACAAGGAGCCCCCAGCATCGCAGTTGGCCCTCTTTGGCCGGTAACAAATTTCCTCCTCCTCTTGCGAGCCCCCAGGATTGCACCTGGCCCTCGCAAGGGGAAATCGTTAGGAATTCGAGCGTAAGTTTAAGCCAGGAATCCAAAAATCACCGAAACTATTTATTAAGTGGACAATAAACCTTAGAAAAAGAAATCAAACGTAAGCGCCAAGCAAAGAGCAAATTTAGCCTACAAAGGGCAGCCGAAGCCCCTACCAAGAGTATATAATCACGGGAAAGTGACCAATACTCTTATTAAATAAAACAATTAACCTTACAAAAAAGAATAGAAACGTAAGCGCGAAGCAAAGAGAAAAATTTCGCCTTTAGAGGGCAGGCAAAGCCCTCACTGCATACACACGCCCACACACACACACACACACACCCACACAGTCTAGAAAAACGCCTTTCAAATACTTATATCAACACTTGTACCAAACAAAACAATAAAGAACAAATATTGTCCGATGATGATACATGGGTTGACCATCTCTTCGAGAGCGTAACCAACCCAGAAGACTGAGGACTCAAAATAAAATAAAAGTAGAATCAATAAAAAGACAACACCCAGGTGTTCCGCAGATCGAGCCTAGAGTTGAACTCACGTAATAATCACACCAATAATCAAATAAAAACACCCACAAACATTAAACACACATTAATAAAACGGTTTAACGTTCCAATATATTGTATGGTGGGCGCCCTTGTGAATCATAGCGGCAGCCTACAACAGAGGCAAACTAAATGGTCAACAAGTGCTAGCGTGTGTGTTTGAAGAGCTGCAGCGTCGAGGATTGGAAAACGCGCCGTGTGTCCGCGGTAGTGTCGATGAAAACAGAAGTAAGTTCTGTTCTATCATAAAAAATAATTATGTATATGTGTAATACTTAAACTGTATTGAAACATGTTTTCACGACGCCATTATTACGCCAGCACGTATTGAAATTTTTTTCACGATGCCATTATTACGCTAGCTCGGGCGAGCCTCATTTATCGAGCTTTTCTCTTTGTGCCATGCTTCGCGCGGTCCCGAGCTCTCTACCACTCCTTGTCTCTCTCTCTCTCTCTCGTTGGCTCTCTTTCATGAAAGCGATACAGAGCTTCTGTTATCGTTATAAAATTTTTACGAATTTCAACGCGAAATATTCAAAAAGTGTTCTTATTGATCAATTTCCTCTTTCTCTCTCTCTCTCTCTCGTTAAAGTGGTATGGATCTTAAAGCGTATTGAAAAAATATTTTCACGGCTGTGATTACGATTGTATGGTCAAACCCTGTTTATCCAGCTCTACTCTTTGTGCCATGCTTCGCGTGGTTCCGCATTCTTTGCCATTCTCTCACTCTCTCTCGCTTTTTTTCATGAGCACGATGAGCACCTGTTTGCGTAAGCAGAGATAATCGTTATTTATCAAGCTCTACTTTTCATGCTATGCTTCGCGTGGTTCCGCGCTCTCTACCTCGTGCTGTCTCTCTCTTTCATTAAAGGGGTACAGAGCGCCTGTTATCGTTAGAAAAAATATTTTACGAATTTCAACATGATCTATTTAAAAAATGTATTCTTATTCACCAATCTCCTCTTTCTCTCTCTCCTTACATTATTATCGTAAGAAAAACATTTATATGAAATTTTAACATGGTTCGTTTACTGGAAAAAATTATGAGTTGAAAGCACTACTTCTATTAAAAGAGGGATATTATTTTTAATGGTTGTGCACCTAATATAGTATATCGACAGCTCTTGGATGCATCGCCGAATAAAGAAGCAGCTCTTATAGAAGGGGCTTGTGCTGTGGAATTAGAATGCTAGCAGAGGAGCGCAACGAGTCAGCACCTGTCATGCACCGAGCTAAATGATGAGCGACCTGTGAGTACGGTTTCAAGTATCGAGCATCCTTCGGACATATTTACTAATTCGTCGATTTTCAAACGTAAGTTGAAATTAAGGTGCAAAAAAAAATGAAAAAATTTAAAAAATTGGTGTGGCGTCAATTTTAAATTATAAATTTATCCAGAGGGCATTGATAGGGAGAGGGTACCAGACGAAGAAAACGCTTCTGTACCAGGCCCATCAGGTCTATGCCATTCTGGACGACGCGACGAGCAACCCCAGCCTCTGACCCTGATGATGTTTTTGACCATCGCGAAAATCAGCTGTGGGAATATCTGATCGAGAACGAGAGAGACGAGGAAATAGCATTTCAAAGAGCTGACGATTGGCTTCAAATGCTCGTGACTGATGACAACTCTGGTGAATAATTTTTCTTACACATGAAAAATTAATTAAGCATGTAAGTAAGTGGGTCCTTTAGTAAAAGGGTATTCGTCAGCATCTTTGTTTGAGTGGTGATATCGGTGTATTCAAGGAGTACTATTATGCGCGAGAGGTACAAATATTGATAAAATTAAATAATTTCATAATAATCAGCTCTAGAAATTAATACATGCCTCTTTTTCCAGAGCTGCAAAGTGGGTCAGGCTGACAGCGTGCTGCAGCAAGGAGCGGGCCGCTCCAAGAAATAACCCACCGGGAAAGCATTTTGAGATCATCGGTGATTACACGAGGTATTTCAAGCACTTCAAAATACGAGGGCGTGAAACGTCGTTGCGAATACGGCAGCCAGTCTCTGGAGATAGCGTTGTAGACTGCCTCAAAAGTGCGTTTCGCGACCTCTTAACGCATATCATGAGTTTCTGCGAGGGAGGCGATTATGAAGGCGTTTCGTTCACAGCGAATAGCGTGCCGCACGGGCCTGTGTGGTTATCTTTCCGACCGGCCCGAGATTATGTATTCGAAGATATTTGGAAATTAATAAGCAGCGTGGCACAAAGTGCGTCCTCTTTGAACATCGATGACTCGTGCACGATAAAAATGTACGCTACCAAAGGGGTCGAAGGGTGCGGTCGGAAAGGTCTGACACACGAGGCTGTCGCAAAACGATCTATTCTCTCGATCCAAAACACCGACAATCTATGCTTACCACGCTCACTGGTGGTGGCTCGAGCATACGCAGAACGAGGTGAAATACGGTCGGGTACTCTACATAATAAATGGCAGCGTATTAGACAAATTAACGGGTCTGTACAAAAACAAGCGGCACTCGAACTTACGAGAGAAGCAAATGTTCGCGTACCTGTAGAGGGCTGTGGTGTATACGAGATTACGCGCTATCAAGATTATTTGGCACGAGAAGGCTTTGCTATAGTCGTTTACGAGTTTTTATCTCTGGGTCGCGGGGAGGAGCCACTATTTAACGGTAGACAGGGTGTTCTGAACAGCCTAGGCACAATTCACTACACCCTGTACATTTTGTATTACGAGCGTTCACATCATTTCGAACCTATTCTAAATCTCAGAGCAGCTGTCGGCAGTAGAGATTTCTGTTCAAAAAAAAAAATGTCCTCGGTGCTGGGGGCTACAGACGTGCGATACGTGATCGCGCAATATAATCAGATGCGAAGCATGCAACCGCGATTTCTTCGGAGAGGCGCGTTTACAGAGGCATAAGGCACCGCTGGTGACCATGAGGCATAGAAAGGCTAGCGTTTGCGAATCTCTCAAACGGTGCCGTAACTGCTTTCGAGCAATAAGGCCCTTAGAAAAAAATAGAGAAGCATAAATGCGGGGTAGGCTTCTGCGAAACGTGGAAATCTCATCAGCCAAGTAATCATCTGTGTTTCATGAAACCGATTCGTAGTACTCCGGACCCGAAAAAAATACTATTAATTATTTATGATTTTGAAACACAGCAGAGCACAACTGTGAAGGGTGATGCGACTACTCATGTACACGAGCCAAATCTTTGCGTGGCTCATCGAGTTTGCACGTTTTGCTGTGTTAACGACTCTATAGCCGAACCGTGCGAGCATTGCGGGGAACACGAATTTGTGTTTAGTCACAGCCCCGTAGCCCAGCTTGTCGAATTAGCCATGCAACCGCTCGAAGGTTTTTCGCGTACCATCTGTATCGCTCATAATGCAGGGGGTTTCGACGCTCAATTCATCCTGCGTTATTTCATCGAAGAGAAAAAAACTCAGCTCCCCACACTAATCATGAACGGCACGAAAATTATTACGATGCGCGTCGGAAAACTCGTATTTCTCGACAGTCTAAATTACTTCTATATGCCTCGGAGCAGTTTACCGAAAGCTTTCGGGCTTACCGGTGCTATCGTTGAAGGCACTTTTCCACATTTGTTTAACAGGCCTGAAAATCAAAATTACGGAGGCGAATTGCCGCCTCTCGAGCATTATTCTCCGGATACGATGCGCGCCGATGAGCGCCGGAAATTTCTCGATTGGTATCGCGAAAAAAAAGACAAAAATTACGTATTGGTTTTTTTGGAAGAGCTTATCAGCTATTGGAAGACAGATGTCACGATTTTCCCTCGCGCGTGTATGGCTTTTCGCAATATGTTCATTACCAGCGGTCGCGTCTGCCCTTTTGATAAAAGTACAACAATAGCATCAGCCTGCTTCAGAGTTTTTCGAAAAAATTTCTTGAAAGATAATTCAATAGGCATTATACCCACGGGGGGATACAGATGGGCGCAAAATTAATCGAAAAAAGCGGTTTCATGGCTATCGCGGGTAGAGCACTCGCTGGGTGTTCGTATTAATCATGCGGGCCGAACACGTGAATTCAGAATACCTCAAAATCTCTTCGTAGACGGATACTACGAGACTCCTAACGGGGCGCATGTATTACAGTTTCACGGTCGTTATTGGCATGGTTGCCCACGTTGCTATCCCACAAACCGAGACAGTCGACAAAGCGACGGAATATCCATGCACGAACGTTTCGAGAGAACAACAGCAGTAACTGATAGAATTCAAACGGGAGGGTATTTGCTCACAGACGTTTGGGAGTGTGTATATGACCGTTTGTTAAACTCGACAGCCGAGATGAGGACTTTCCTGCAAGATAACCCTTTAGTTACAGCAGAGCCTCTCAATCCTCGTGATGCTTTTTTCGGAGAACGAACAGAAAATATGGTTACGCTCTATGACGTTGACGCTACGGAAAAAATACGTTACGTAGACGTTTGCTCTCTGTACCCATATATCTGTAAATTCGGTAAATACCCCGTGGGCCATCCGAAAGTATAAGTGGGTAACGAGTGCATAGAATTGACAGGTCCTGATAACACCGATCTAACTCTAGTTGAGGGTCTCGTAAAATGTACCGTATTGCCACGTCGTAATCTTTACCACCCCGTATTACCAGTGCGTATGCATAACCGGTAATTATTTGCTCTATGCCGCAGCTGCTGTGAGAATATGAATCAGGGTGCATGCACACATAAAGATCCTGTGAAGCGCGTGTTTAAGGGTACATGGGTTGTCGACGAGTTGCGAAAAACCGTGTTGTGTGGGTATAGAGTGATAGACGTGACTGAAATCTGGCAATATGAAACGACACAATTCAATCGCGATACACAGACAGGGGGTCATTTTGTCGAATACATTAACACGTTTTTAAAAATCAAACAAGAAGCCAGTGGGTGGCCCGATAATTGCTCCGAAGATAACGCCGCGCAAGACCTCTATATAGACGATTTCGAACGATCGGAAAGAATCAAGCTAAATCGCGACTCCATAGCTGAAAACCCGGGGCTGCGATCTGTCGCAAAGCTGTGCCTCAACTCATTTTGGGGAAAGTTTGGGCAGCGGGAAAACCTACCGCAGACAGAGATAGTTTCGACACGTAAAAAGCTTATGGAACTATTGACTAGCCCTGAGTACGAGATCACGGGCATTTGACCCGTAAATAACGAAATATCGTATGTAAGCTACACGAAAATCAGTGACACTGTTATACCATCCAGCATTGTGAACGCCGTAGTAGCAGCATACACCACAGCCCAGGCCCCCCTAAAACTTTATAGTTATCTAGAGCGGCTGGGTCGTCGTGCTTTGTACTGCGATACCGATTCCGTAATTTACGTATCGCGTGAAGAAAAAGACGAGTACGAGCCTCCAACGGGCCAGCTCTCAGGGGATCTGACAGACGAGCTGAGCTCTTACGGGGAGTTACTTATATTAGAAGTTTTATTTCAGGCGGACCCAAATTTTATTTTTTTATCGTGTGCACTCCCAATAGAGAATAAAAAGAAGTATGTAAAGTAAAAGGGATAACGCTTAATTTCGCGAACAAGGGATTAATTAATTACACCTCAGTGCGCTCCTTTATAACCGGTGAGAGAGACAAGCCTGTTGTGCTAAGGTATGTTGCTATACGACGCACGGCGTTTCATCAGGTCGTCACACGTCCTGAAATAAAATCATGCAAACCATCGAGCGTCAAACGGAGACGAGATGGTGAATATGGCACTCTTTCTTACGGTTATAAAGAATAATGTATATAGATATATGCCTCGCACTACTTTGTACATAATGTATATAAATAAAACTTCATGTTCTTACGTATATTCATTTTTTCGAACCCTATATATGTTTAAGCTAATACGAAGATTGTACTCATTCTCAAAAATAGATGTGCGGTGGAAACATCCTTGGACGGCGGTGGTTTGCGGGCCCACGGGCTGCGGTAAAACATACTTTGTGAAAAAGTTTTAGAAATTCATTTCGCATTTCAATAGTGAACCGTTTAAACAAATTATTTTCTATTATTCCGAGTGGCAACAAGCGTATACGGAGTACGGTTCTTCGATAGAGTTTCGCGAAGGCTTACCACAAGCCTCGGATTATGCGAACGATCCGCGTGCAAAACTTATAATTATTGACGATTTGATGCGTGACGCATCGAACAATAGCGTTGTCGACCTCTTCACCAAGGGTAGTCATCATAAGAATTTGAGCGTGTTTTTTATAACGCAAAATTTATTTCATCAGGGTCACGGGCAGCTAATTATATAGTAGATTTTAAAAATCCGCGAGATCGCACTCAAGTACAACAGCTGGCGCGTCAGGTTTACCCCGAAAACCCCTGATTTCTGCAGGAAGTTTATTACGACGCGACGAGCAAACCACACGGTTATCTGCTCTTGGACATAAAACAATCAACTCCCGAAAACTGTAGATTTTGAACGTGTATTTTCCCCGATGACCTACAGTATTTCGTTTACGTGCCACGAAAAAAGTTAAAAAGCACCGACACAGCTGGAGAAGTACCAGTCTTGCGGTGTGATGGCGAGTAACGGGTCCTCTCTCTGCAAGAAGCACGTTGCAATATTGCATGCACTCCAGCATCTCAACAAGGAGCAGCGAGACGCCGTTTTGCGTAGAGCCGATCCACGAATAATTCGTTGCATTTGCGAGTGTGCGTTGAACATTTTACGCGATAACGTGCCTCTGAAGCCTGAACAAAAAAAAAGTGGCGTCGCCACGCGTCTATTCTTCGACGACTAGCTGCGAAAAGTGGTAGTTGAAAGAGCAAGAAACGTTTTGTGGTTCAAAACGGTGGGTTCCTACCGCTGCTGCTCGCTCTCGTACTGGGTACGCTCTTGTCACGTTTGATCGGCGGCAGTGGATAATGGAGCATGCGAGAAAAATGGTGCTCGTGCCTGAAGAGAATCTTCAGCATATAGGTGTGCAGAATAATCGACAAACGGAATCTGTTCAACGGCAACAGCAGCAAACAGTGCAAACCCTTGGTACGACACTGAGTAGATTGGACACTGAGATGAACGATATTCTGAATTCTAATTCGTACAAGGATTAGAGTGAAAAGTGGTCGGCGTATTTCGCGGTGTTGCAGCGTTATCTCCATTTTGCCGATAATGAGCGAGCGCAGCAGCATCGCGCACTCGCAAAAAATTATGATTACATCACGACACCTATAGAGGAGAAGGCGAATGGTACAAAAGGCGCTGGAGTTCCACGCATAAACGACTCTATGATCGTTGAGAGTGTCCCGACAAAATATCGCAACCAAGCAAAACTCTTGCTCCGTCGTTTACGCCTTGTACCAGTAACAGAGTTTTGCTGGGATCCCACAGGCACCGTCTCCATTGCCGGCAAAGAAATCAAGGACTCAAATATTGTCGATATTATAAACGATGCTATGCGCACGAGGAAAATCTCAACGCCAGCGGGTCGTTATGCATTTGCAGGATTTTTAAAAGCGTCAAAAATTCCACGCGAGTTTTTTGGAAACGAGGATCTGTGGAGGTCCGATGTGCCCACCTCGACGCCTTTTCGGAAAAAAAAGAAAAATACCTCTGCGCTCCCACGACTTTTTGTTGAGCGACGCGGGAGCAAATCACAGCAGCGATAAATCCACCGATCCCAGTGTTTATGAGCTCTTCAGTACCTTTGAGCGAGAGCAAACGTGCGCCGGCCAGTGTAAAAAGAAGAAGAAGAATCGTGTAATTTGGGCTAACCTAAAACTCTAAATCATGAAAACATTGGAAAAGCTGTACTATAATCCCTCCCACGAAGCATCGTTCTTGGGCGCTGCAAAATTATTACGCGCAACGCGAAAAAAAATTTCTAACGAAAAAACCGTGCAGTGGTTGAAGACACAGGATGCTTACACGAAATATCGTCTGGTGAAACATCGATTTCCACGACACCATTACAGCGTGCGAAACATTGACGATGTCTGGGAGACTGATCTCGTAGATCTTCGCTCGATCAAAGATTACAACTCTCGTGAAACATCGATTTCCACGACACCATTACAGCGTGCGAAACATTGACGATGTCTGGGAGACTGATCTCGTAGATTTTCGCTCGATCAAAGATTACAACGATAGTCGTACCTATCTCCTCGTAGTAATAGATGTGCTCAGTAAATATGCACGGGTCGAGCCTTTACGCGACAAGACTGCTGCGTCTGTGGCTAAGGCTTTTACGAGGATACTCACGCAAAAAGCCATTAATAACCGATCACCCGTATGCCTGCAATCGGATCGAGGCAAAGAATTCACGGGTGCTGCATGTCAAGAGCTCCTAAAGAAGAAAGATATTCATTCTTTAGCTGCACGGAATCCTGATATACAGGCCGCCATTGTGGAAGGATTCAATCGAACATTGAAAGAAAGAATGTGGCTATACTTCACGTATACTTGCGCGAAGCGATACATCGATGTGCTGCAAAATATGGTATCTGCATATAATAATGCCCGGCATAGCAGCATAAAAATGGCCCCGGTAACGGTGACTCTTGCCCTTGCAGCTCAGGCTCGTGCTGATTTGATGCAACGTTACAAGGATTCGGAGCGAGAACACATTCCTAAATACGGGATTGGTGATGTTGTACGAATCAGTAGTGCAAAAGCGGTCTTTACCGCTTTTGCACTACAAAAGGTTACGAGAGCGGCTGAAGCAGCGAACTGTTCAAAATTCATCGCATATCGACGACTAGTTGGCCGACGGTGTACTTTTTACGCGATCTTCACGGCGACGATATTGACGGCATTTTTTACGAGGCCGAGTTATCGAGAGTTCGTACTATTACCGAAAAAAATAAAAAATCACGATGAGAGACGAATTTTATATCGTTTTACCGAGCAACAGCAGTATGAAATATTACCCGGAAAATACGACAACGCGTTATACCACACGATTGCCACAGCGCGTATCTTTGCAAGGCCGTTGGACTTACAGAAATACATACAGCCCATGACAATTCCGCATATACCTCAGGAAGACGAGCAGAACTTCATCAAGACCGCGCCGCATAAAGTACAACTGGATATTCATCCTTCTACTATTGACATTGAAAAGAGCTGCGTGTATGTTCCATCCGGTATATATAAGAGTATAGACTCATTGCTTGAAACAATAAATGAACTACAAGGCGTTGCCGGTCATTTACGATTTCATTGCGCTCGCAATGTCTACGTCCAGGTGACCCGTATCTGCGATTCTTGCGAAAATTCCATTCATGCTTTCCATTTCTCACCAAGGATCAACAAGATTTTAGGATTTACCACGCCCGGCAGCGTAATGCTCCCGCCTGCATTCGGAAATGTTATTTACACTGGTGCACGACCTGCCGGCCTAATTAATGCTGTTTCCGATATGTTATTCGTTTATACTGATATTTGTGAACCCTACATTACCGGCGATGTGCATGCACCTCTGTTACGTGTTGTACCATCTTATACCGCGGATAGCAACAATTACGGCTCTGTGAAGATTAGAGGTTTCTCGCCACCACACTACGTACCTCTGCTTCATACAAACTTTCAATCGATCGATATCGATATACGGGATGAGTTTTGGCAGCCGATACCATTTGAGTACGAGATGCTGACAGTGACATTATAGTTCAAGCGTACGGATTAGAGAAGTCGTCGCAATGACTTATAACGATGAATACTTTGATATGCAGACGGGCGGTGCTCGGACCGGATATGGGGGCATCAGTAACGTGTACATAGACTCACCGAATCGAAGGGGCCACGCGATTGGCAGTTTTCTCGGAGGCCTTTTCCGCCGTAATATACCTCTTTTGAAGAATGGAGCACGGGCTGCTGGCAAGAAGGCTCTACGTGCCGGTGTTAATGTTGCCACCAATATAATGGAAAATGGTGTACGACCAAGAGGCGTTCAAAACGCGGCTACGCGAGTCTGGCGAAAATCTGAAGCGAAAGGCGGAGGAAAAAATTGATACGCTCATGAAGGGTTCTGGCTATAAAACGGCAAAAATTAATCGATCTTGGCATTCCATTGCCGGCCGTAGTGTGCGACGTATCCATAGTGTGGAAAAAATAAAGAAAGCTACGTCTTCGTCGAGAAAACCGAGAAAGCGGGCAATGGCAAAGAGGAGGATATATAAGAGAAAGACAACCAAAAGGAAGGCTCTACGAACGGTGGCTGATATTTTCGCATAAAGAGAGAGGGTAAAGATGGCTTTCTTACACACACACTCTTGCGAGTGTTTAAAGTCAGAGCTCGAGCTATTGACGGTGCCTCCTATACAAACTACCATCGAGGGAACACAATAAGTGTACTGCAAACCGATATTATCTTTAACGGATGATTCACCAATTGAGTTTGTGGTACCTGGTCAGGGTGATGAATATATTGATCTTGCTCACACCATGCTAAGCTTGCACGTTCAAATACAGTGTCTAGCTGAGAAGCCTGATTCAGCGATTAAAATAGGCCCCGTCAATAATCTGATGCATTCAATGTTTAATCAAGTAGATGTGTTTTTCAATCAGAAACTTGTATTGCCCCCGAATAACGCGTATGCATACAGAGCATACATTGAAACACTGCTCAATTATGGAGACGGCGCAAAAAACTCTCATCTTACGAGAGTGCTCTGGTTCACCGATACACCGGGAAAAATGGAGGATACAGATGCAGCCAACGGTGGGCTTGTTATCCGCAGAGACCTTCTTAGCAGTGGAAAAACTATTGATCTCCTCGGTCATCTTCACTGCGATGTCTTTAATCAAGAGAGATTCTTATTGAACGGTGTTGAAATACGTCTGCGACTCGTACGCACGAATGATTCATTTTGCCTTATGGGCGGGACGGCAGACTATGAAATATATATTGTCGAAGCGTCGCTTCTCGTACGTCGCGCCAAGATAGCACCTGGTATACTTTTAGCACATGCAAGAACTCTGTGTAAAGCTACGGCAAAATACCCTCTGACACGCGTGGAGGTAAAGGCAATATCCATGCATAGCGGAGTACATGGCGAAACTCTCGATAATGTAATCCTCGGCCAGCTACCAAAACGTATCATCATTGGCTTCGTCGATAATAAAGCGTTCAACGGCTGCCTCTATAAAAACCCATTAAATTTTAAAAATTATCAAATCAATTATCTATCGTTGTATGTGGAGGGTATGCAAATACCGTCAAAGGCTCTGCAGCCCTACTTTACAAAATCGAAGCTTTACGTAGACGCGTATCATACTCTGTTCTCCGGAACGGGTATTCACTTTCACAATAAAGGTAATTCTATTTTGATCTTACGCCCAATTTATCGGCAAACAGCAGTAGTCATTGGGATTTGGTAAAACACGGCAGTGTTAGAATAGAAGTACGATTCGAAAAGGCTCTTGCATCAACGGTAAATTGTATTGTGTACGCCGAGTATTATAATGTGTTGGAGATTGACTCGTCCAGACAAGTAATCGTTGACTTTTCTGGATAGTCAGCAGAATTTGTTTCCGACGAGCTAGGTCTCCGTGGCACAAAGAGCTGAACAGCATTGTCAGAGAGAACATCAAGAAAGCATCATGAATATCGCAATCGATATACAGGGTTTGCGAGATAAAAACGATCGTTTCGTGCCGAAAGAAGTTGCGATCATTTGCCTACACGGTCCGTACACCGCTCATTGGCTTGTGTCTTCACCTTACGACGATAAGGATATATCACCTACTCTGAAGCGTCAGAATTCCTGGTTGACTAGAAATCATCATGGTTTAAAATGTCGTGAGGGCGATACAACGTCGCAACACATGGAATCAATTTTGAAAAATATTGCGGAACTATCTGACCGAATATTCACAAGGGGCCCAATAAAATCAGAGTACCTGGCACAGCTCACAGGTTTCTTCATTTTAAATTTAGAGGAGGAGGAGGAGGCTCCCTCATTCCGCTATCTTCACCAGGACGACACTCGTTGCATATACCACGGATCGCTACATAACAATCTCACGTATAAATGTGCGCTGAATAATGCGAAATGAATAAAAGATCGGCTTTGTCATAAAGATCGCAACGCCTCCTTATGGGAATATAGAACGACCACGAGCTGGAGCTTAGACGGGCCTCGCGAGGAAAAGAAATAGAAACCTCCTGCTCCAGGATGCTATGAACAGTCTAGAAATTCTGCAGGCCTTGCGGAACATACCAGACCATACGATAGGCGTATACCCAGCCGATCGTATCCCGAAGGTGTGGACGTGGCCGACAGCTTTTGTCGTTAATACCGATGGCTACAAATTTCCCGGATCCCACTGGGTCGCCATGTACGTCGATTGAACTGGGGAAAGACCATACTTTGACAGCTACGGGATCCCTCCAATCGTCCCGCAGCATCTCATCCGCCTCCGAAGAAACTGCAAGCTTTTCCGATGCAACGCTACTCAGCTTCAGGGTCCAGATTCGCAGTGTTGCGGACAGTATTGCATTATGTTTCTTCATTATATGTCCACTGGCTTTGGTATTAATAAGTTTCGAAGCGTATTTTCAGATGATTTATCCCGAAACGATAAAACAGTGAACGATTATTATAATGCGTATATAAAAAAACGCGAAAAGTCTAAGCCTCGGGGCAAAGTTTTCAATATGGACTCTGCGGTTGGTGGTGGCGGTGGTAAAAATAATTTTAATCATAAAAACTTACGCTGTATACAGAACTGTTGTTCCCGTGTACGGCAATAATGAATCTAATTTTTATATAAGAAATAAAATTTGACATTGAAATTTTTCACGTTTTATTTTTTCTACCTATCCTCGAACTGCGATCACGCGCCTTGGAGTCAGCATTCTTTGAGTACAAAAGTCACTTTTAGCGACTATCATATTTCAAGCGGCATGTGCATCAAACCATCGATTCTTCTTCGAATCGGTATGAAAAAATTTCTTTTTGTCTTTTTTTATGTCTACGAAAATGAGTCATCTTTATAGGGTATCATATGTAGACGATCAGATTTATTTTTGTCTTCGTTATTTCTAATAAAATGAGTAATCTTTATAGTAGGGGGATATTATATATATATATTGTAACGGTACGCTTTTGTCCTTATGACATATTTTCACGCTACGCGTGAATTCGCGCTTCGTTGATATACGGAGCAGGTGAAAAGAGACTTTAATACGTTGTAATCTTCTATTTTTCCTTTATTATTTTACAGTCTTTTCTTTACTTATTATTTATTCACAATATTCCCTTTTTTTTATTACTCATGGTGCTTCGTATTTAACTTTCCCTGAGGTTAGATGAGATTGATTTTAATTTGGAAATGAAGAGTCCAACTGCGGGAAATCCGAGGTCATCCCAAGGAAATCCGTCGTTGCAACTCGGAAATAAAGCGGATGATTTAGGTAGAGCCTAGCTGCGGGAAATCCGAGGTCATCCCAAGGAAATCCGTCGCTAGTGCTCGGAAATAAGGCGGACGATTTAGGTAGAGCCTAGCTGCGGGAATTCCGAGGTCATCCCAAGGAAATCCGTCGCTAGTACTCGGAAATAAAGCGGACGATTTAGGTAGAGCCTAGCTGCGGGAAATCCGAGGTCATCCCAAGGAAATCCGTCGCTAGTACTCGGAAATAAAGCGGACGATTTAGGTAGAGCCTAGCTGCGGGAAATCCGAGGTCATCCCAAGGAAATCCGTCGCTAGTGCTCGGAAATAAAGCGGACGATTTAGGTAGAGCCTAGCTGCGGGAAATCCGAGGTCATCCCAAGGAAATCCGTCGCTAGTACTTGGGAATATTAGATTAGGAATGTCTTGCTTCTATTTGTTTTACTCACCATGAATTAATGCTTCTACTGATTCTATATAATTTTAAATGACATGAATGATATAATGGCGTTCTGTCGTTGGGCAGAGTAACAGTGTCGTTCTGACTTCGTGGGTCTTTCCGAGAGAGAATAGAGACGGCTGGTGAGAGCTCCGTTCTCTACTCCGGTCTCGGAGCGAAGTCGTTTCCAGTAGCCGAAATCCCTCCTTTTATACCCGTCCTCGGCCGTGTCCCAGAATCCTCTGCGCCTCTCCCCTCTTCGCCGTTAAAGCCGGATTCTCATGAAGCGTCTGTTCGGCGCGCTCGACTTCGTCCCCTCTCCACTATCAAGCCGGATCCTCACGACGCGTTGATTCGGCTTGACTTCGTTGCCGAAGTGTCGTAGACAAAAAGGGGGGGGGGGGGGGGGGGGTTTGCGATATCGTTACAATATATATATATATTGTGACGTGACATTTTGCCTCGCCACCCGCACGGAGTAGTGTCGACCATGGGGTCGGGTTTACGACCCTACGACGACGCTCTTCGTTAGACCACCCGGAGAATTTCGACTCATTTTAGGATAAGTTTTGCGTTGTTTTTTTAGTTTAGTACCTGCATTTTAGCGTGGCGAATAATTCATTGGGCAAAATGTTCGTTAAATTAATGGAAGGAATTTAATTTTATAGTTTGGAGTAAGACCAGCAGTTATGTCTGCCGTATAAAGAGTAAAACTCCGTGTCCCGTTCTCGAGCTCACTCGCCGGTGAGGAATAACTTGGGACTCGCGAGTGGCGGTGACGTGTCGCGGGGGCGTCTCGCTCGTGGCCGAGCCGTGCATCGTTGGCCCAAGAGGGTTCGAGCGATACTTTGCTCATTAAGCAGGCGAATATTCGCCATCATTATTCGTGGGAGATAGGGATGCCAACGGAGACATTGGGAATTGGACCGATATACAGCGTCACCCGCTCCGATTGACTACGCAACCTTGGTGTTGCACCCTCCCCTACTGCCTCCTCAGTCGTCGTGGACCGTGAGATTCGGCGCCTCATTTAAGGGGATCTTTGGGACGGAGCCAGCAACGCGGTGCTGTTTTGCCTGGTGGCGTTTATTGTGGGCCCACCGCCTAATCAAGGGACGCTTTGATTACGCGAGGGAGGTCTCCCCCGTTGCTGGTAATCATCCACGGGATCCCAGGAGGAGGGCGATTGAGGGGCAGCATATCATAGCTGCGAGTAGAGGCTCGCACACGGTTTCGGTCGCGGGAGGGGTGGTCCCTTCGTCACCGTCACACGTCACTCAACGAAGAAAGCGAGAAAACTAAGAAAAGTAGGGAGATAAGACACCGGCGGGGCGATGCGAGAGAGTGGGGCGCGCGAATCGAGGAGAGAGTGGGCCACCGAGGTAAGTCGATCGATTATTGAGGATCATTAGAGGAGTCGTAATTTTTCGGGAGTCGAGCGAGGAGCAAAAGTAGTGGTCGGTGCTAAAATACCGGACAACGAGGGAACTCGGTGAGCCCAATCTCCTCACGCTTATTGTCTGCGTTAATATTCGGAATTCTTTTCTCGTCTAGTCCATCATGTATTAATTTCGAAGAGTAGCGACCACGGTCAATAGCGATAGTCTCGCGATCGTGGTCGTGAATAATTGTTTTTCTTGAGTATTTAATTGAGTTTGAGTAAAGAATTGGACTAGAGAAATGGGCGAGAAGAGAATTCCTCCGAACTGGTCTGAACAATTAAGTATCGAATTTATTGAATTTTTGCCTGTCGTATTTTTGCCCAATCAATTAGTCTCTTCCGGTAATTAAGTTCGCGCGCCACTATTCAGTAATTTTAATTAGCCTTAGCGCATTTACTTGAATTAATTAAAATCATCGATGAAATATTATTTCGTATGTTGAATATTTCTTTCGATCAAGTTGCGGGCTCAAGGCCTCGCGCTCGAGACAATGGTACGCTCTCGCGTACCACGCTTGTTTATCTTTTCTCTCTCTCGCGGCGTATACTCGCCGAGCGCGGAGAGCCAGAGTCTCGTACAAAGCCGTCGACTTATGTTGCGTTATTTCGTTCGTATAATTTCTCGTATTTTTCGTGTACCGGGTAAGCCATAAGTAATCATCTTTTCCGTATTTCCGATGCCTATTTCAACTCTTATAGAATTCCGTCTGCGTACAGTATTACCTTGGTTAAATATTACTACCTCGGTTCATTATTACTACCTCGGTTAATTATTACTACCTCGGTAAATTCACGAAAATATTCAATTAATATCTCAGTCATTTATTCGCAATAGTCTTACTATCTGTACCTCGGTCATTTCTTCGCAATATTTTTACTACCTTTACCTCGGCCATGTAATCGCAATAATTTTACTATCTCTATCTCGTTCATTTATTCGATACAGCGCAATTATATTACCTCGGTTAGTGATTACTACCTCGGTTAAATATTACTACCTCGGTTAATTATTACTACCTCGGTAAATTCACAAAAATATTCAATTAATATTTCAGTCATTTATTCGCAATAGCATTACTATCTGTACCTCGGTCATTTATTCGCAATAGTCTTATTACCTTTACCTCGGTCATTTAATCGCAATAATTTTACTATCTCTATCTCGTTCATTTATTCAATACAGCGCAATTATATTACCTCGGTTAGCTATTATTACCTCGGTTAAATATTACTACCTCGGTTAATTATTACTACCTCGGTAAATTCACGAAAATATTCAATTAATATCTCAGTCATTTATTCGCAATAGTCTTACTATCTGTACCTCGGTCACTTCTTCGCAATAGTCTTACTACCTTTACCTCGGTCATTTAATCGCAATAATTTTACTCTCTTTATTTCGTTCATTTATTCGTTACCACGCAATTACGATACCTCGGTTGATGATTACTACCTCGGTAAATTTTCGTTTAGCATTACGGTCTACCCGTGTCGTTACGAGAGCATATTTTGTGTTAGGTCGTCGCTATTGAGTAACGAACAATTAGGAAATTAATAATTAAGGAAGGATCTGGCAAATGTATCGGATACCATCCGAAGAAGTATTGTGAATCTGAAATTGAAGCATGATTTTGAATAAATCCTCGAAGGAGGTATTAATATTGAGTTCCGAGTTATTGTCACTCTACTTTGACCCTGCCCCTCTACCTTTTCGTCCCTCAGGTGAGCTGAGCTAGTCGAGTTGCCCTCGATCTCGCCTCACCCGTTCGTTCGTGCCCTACGCAATTCCGGGATTCTTATCGAAGCAAATAAATAAAAGTCGGTCCATAACCGGCGGTACTTCGTACCTGGCGCCCAACGCTTTGACTCGAACTTTCCCTTTGCTTGTGGTCAATTCTTTAGTCTTTTTATCCGGCACGGAATGTACGGGTGATATGCCCGATCAGGAAGTGTGGTAGGAAAAATCCCGTCACAATATATACTAGGGGGGCTTCGCCCCCCTGCGCGCTCCGCGCGCCAACCCCCCGATTGTGTTTGTGTCAGTGGTTAGAAAAAAATATTCTGGAAAGATGTTTTGATAAAAAATTGATTATATTCGTATTTTTTGGGTTTGGGATATGTTTGGGTTGAGTTTGGGTTCGATTGAAATATCGACATATCGATTCTTGACACGATTCGATGTATCGAAATATCGATTCTTGACACATTTCGATATATCGATACATCGATTCTTAAAACGCTTCGATGTATCGATATATCGATTCTTGACACATGTTGATCTATCGATAGATCGATTCTTAAAACGCTTCGATGTATCGATATATCGATTCTTGACACGATTAGATGTATCGATATATTGTTGCTTGACACACTACAATTAATTGTAAATCGTGTTCAAAATCTTTAAATGGATATATTAATATATCAATTTATCGATTTTAGACATGATTCGATGTATCGATTCTTGACATGATTCGATATATCGATATATCGATTCTTGACACGATTAGATGTATCAATATATTGTTTCTTGACACGGTTCAATATATCGATGTATTGATTCTTGCATTTCCGTTGAATTGGGTATATTTATAAGTGTAACATTTATATTGAATATTATATTTATGTGTGAATATTTATATTGACACGGTTCGATTATATCAATAAGGTTCGGTTTGTATCAATGCTTGACGCAGTACAATATTTCAATTTATCGATTTTAGACACGATTTGATATATCGATATATCAATTTATCGATTCTTGACACGATTCGAGATATGGATTTATCAATTTATCGATACTTGACATGATTCAATATATCGATATACCGATTACTGACGTGCTTCGATATATCGATTCTTGCCTCAGTTCGATATATTGTTTCTTGACATGAATTGATATATCGACATTTTGATTGATAGGTTTTTTTGGAATTGAAATTTTTAAATTTTATTTCAAGTTTTCTTTTGAATTCTCTTGATTTGAATTTTTCGTGTCAAAAATTATACATGAAAATTTCTGTCATAATTTATACACGAAAATTTATATATGTTTGGGCTGGATCTGAGTTTATCGATATATCGATTTAATGGCTTAGGGTTTATGTATATGACAAATATTATATTTATATATCATTCTAAATTATATAAAGATATCGCCGCCGCCGCTGTGTCAGAGCTTATAACGGTTATCCAATTGAGAAAGGATGACCAAGAATCAAGCTTATAACGGGTGTCCAATTTGAAAAAGATGACCATCCCCAACCCAACGTAAACCAAACCTAACCTTACCCAGGTTACCTAGGTTCCGTGGATTATATATGTTACCATGGTTACCCGGGTTATCTTGGTTACCATGGTTACCATGGTTACCATGGTACTATAAGAATTTTCGAGTTTATTTTGGGTTTGGGTTTTGGTCTTGGGTTTGGGTTTTGGGTTTCGGGTTTGGGTTTTGGGTTTGGGTTTGTATAGGTTAGGGTGTATTCTTGACACGGCGGTGGCGGCGGCGGCGGCGACGGCGGCGGCGATATCTTTATATAATATAGAACGATAATATAATTATATATATACTAGGGGTGCGTAGGGCGCTATGCGCCCTCACTTAGGTTTAGGTTTGGGTTTGGGTTTGGGTTGGTCATCCTTTCCAAATTGGACACCCGGTATAAGCTCAAATCCTGAAACAGCGGCGGCGGCGATATATCTTTATATTATAGAGAGATATTATATATATATATATATGTAATAGTTATATATAGACTGCAGAGTATAAGTTAGACCCTGGAGAACGACCATCATTCGCGATCAAACCGTGGTCAAATATCGAAGTAAAACTTCAAAAACTCTTAAAGACTTTCATTTGCTGTCATTTGAGGTGTGTGCTGAGAAAACGACGCGAATTAAAGCGGTGAATAGAAGCACTTTCACACGACATTGCGAGTATCAAAGCAGTAATACAAGCGAGATCACAATTTCTCTCTTTAACACGAAAATTTGACGAACTCGATATTTACGATGGATTTCGCACGAATCAACAAAGTGGGACAAGCGGCCGCGTTTCTGCCTGTGAAAAAGTTATCGGAACTAGAGCTAAAAAAAGACTACAGCATTAGCGACGTAAGAACTGTTCAAACTATATGGGGCACGCGTATCGTCATCGATGTGGAAAACACATTTGCGTGCTTTCTACCAGCCTGATTCGTCCAGCTGTTCGAAAAGGACGATCAGCTATTTCAGTAGATGATATTTGCAGCCCGTGAAAATAATCTGACCATGGAATATCGCAGAACAAAATTCAATAATGTGGAATTTAAGCTACCTAAAAATCACTAAGTCCTACGATGTCTGTGAAATGTGCTAAGAATCTACGTGTGCTACTGCTGCCGTTCGCCTATAAGCTAAATAATCTGGGAAAAAAGTCTGTGTGGGTGGGCCTTGATATTTGTCGGAGTGGTACGTTACGTCCTGTGATTAGCTTCAAATGTTATATCCATGGTTGTTTAACTATGGACGGCTCTTCTTGGCACGATTTTCAAAATCATTTCAACATAGAGGATGAAGAAGAAGACCCTGCACATCACTCGTTACCGATATTTTGTTTTACAAAAGAGCAATTCATTATACTGTCATTATTACAAGCCAGTATAAACAGAAATATCTCGTGGCTTCGGCATGTTTGCAACGAGGTAACAAATTGCAGAGACTCTCTTGTAGATGCAATAACATCAGACACATCCATTTTTACAACGAGCTGCATACGCCGTAATATTCGCACGAAGCGTGCGAAAATACGAGAGAGAGCTACCCAAAAACGAACATCATTGAATAATTCATATAACAAATTACCTACTTGTACGAAAACAACAATAATTGACAATCTATTGATGCATCATTTGGATCACACCGTTAAAACTGTTATAGCCCGTAAAAGATAAATCCTTTCCTCATTGTATAAAAGCATTACGTATAATTAAGTGAAAATGTATGTAAAAAGTAAATAAAGAGAAAAAAGTATGGATTATTATTATTATTTGAATAATGATAATAATCGGACCACTCTGGCGAACCCTCAGAACTCTTTCCCCCCCACCACCTCTCCCCACCACGACCCCCACCACCCTCGGAAAGAGGCTCCGCCGTGGGGGGAAAGTGGAGGGGATACGAGTGGGGATGGGAGTGGGGGTCGCCATAGTGGTCCACATATTACTAACATATTATGGCTAGATCTTATACCGGGAGCCAGCAAGAAAAACGACGTATGATTAGCGAAACTCTATAACTTTATGAGAACTTAGCCAGTGCTATAAGTAACAGGGAAACGCAAGTATAGCGGCTATTCGGTGTTGGCGTTGCGCTGCGCAATTGTTTTAATGTGTCAAAATAAACTATGCCCTTGGGGAATGAGCGCACAGGTAATTCTTATTTTATATTATACATTCGATAGCCAGAATATGAAGGAGTTGTATGCCATACCGATGCGGCGTCTCGAACTGTCCGCCATACTGAATTCAACGTGTCATTTTTTTTTTTTTTTGAAACACTTGCGAAAAGATAATTTTTTTGCCAATGATAGAGAACAATGTGTTATCACCGATTATGACCATGCCATACCGTTCCGGTGTCCCTAAGTACCCGCTATACTGATTCAAAGATGTCGAATTTGTCACTAGCCATGTATCATAGGCACACACCTGTAAAAAACATGTATCGATTGACTTTAATGTCTAGAAGACAAGTCTGTATGTGCCATACCGATTGGATGTCTCGAACGTGAGAAATTAATTTTTAAAGTTGTTAAATTTTCACATGTGTGATGTGTAACAGGCGAAAGTGCCATACTCATGTTTTTGAGACATAGTTAATGTCTGGAATACGAAAAAATATGTGCCATACCGATATCATGTCGCTAAAGCGAGGAATAAACCTGTAAAGTTGAAGAATTTTTGAAGCCCTCAAGGTCGGGAATCATTGTTGGGATGGCTGAACGAGAGGGACGCGCAGTGAGGGTTGGCGGCGGGGCAGGGGGGGGGGGCTGCGAAGCCAAGCAGCCGGCACCGGTCGCAGTACGTAAATCTGATTTCTGTAAATCTGATTAACTGGGTTTTAAATTCTACCAAAATTGTAGTAAATTTCACTGACTTGAAATGCTGTCCAGATATTTACTTTTCGAGTAGTAATTTCAAAACTTCTTTTTTTTCGTGTACAAAACACGTACTCTAAATTTCCTGTCTTCATTTCTCTCAATAAATTATGTTGGTCATAATTTTTCACAAAATGTTACAAATCAGCCATTCATTTCATATCACTTTGTTATTAAGGTAAAGATTATAGAATTATTTTCCGACACTTACCAATGATTTTATAAAT
Source organism: Rhorus exstirpatorius (assembly GCA_963564615.1). NCBI lineage: Eukaryota > Metazoa > Arthropoda > Insecta > Hymenoptera > Ichneumonidae > Rhorus > Rhorus exstirpatorius. The sequence goes on from OY751315.1 coordinate 7,661,313, forward strand.
ATATCTGGAAAAAAACATTTTTTTCATGGCCATTTAAATACCTCCTATGAGTATGGCATTGCATACATTCATCAAAATGGATGACGGGGGTCATAAAAACAAACCGCCATACTTTCACCTTTGATGCATGGACTAGTGAAAAATTCGACATCTATGAATCAGTATGGCGGGTACTTAGGGACACCCCGGTAGTATGGCATTGGATTTATTTATCAAAATGGACCACGGGTGTCATAAAAACGGACCGCCATACTTTCGCCTATGATGCATGGCTAGTGACAAATTCGACATCTTTGAATCAGTATGGCGGGTACTTAGGAACACCGGAACAGTATGGCATGGTCATAATCGGTGATGACACATTGTTCTCTATCATTTGCGAAAAAATTATCTTTTCGCAAGTGCTTCGAAAAAAAAAAAAAAAGTGACACGTTTCATTCAGTATGGCGGACAGTTTGAGACGCTGCATCGGTATGGCATACAACTCCTTCATATTATGGCTATCGAATGTATAATATAAAATAAGAATTACCTTTGCGCTCATTCCCCAAGGGCATAGTTTATTTTGACACATTTAAAAAATTGCGCAGCGCAACGCCGACACCGAATGGCCGCCATACTTACGTTTCCCTGTTACTTATAGCACTGGCTAACTTCTCAGAAAGTTATAGAGTTTCGCTAATCATACGTCGTTTTTCTTGCTGGCTCCCGGTCTATCTGGCAACCATGCACTGGATGAAAATAAACATTCTCTAGTTCAGAGATTTTATGAGGATGAAGAAAATTCTCGTCCTTTGTAAGGGATGAAGGACTGCATAACGGTTAATGGCGTGAAAACGCAGAAAAAATTGGTATTGAGCAATCTTGATGAGCTTTATGCTCGTTTTAAGGAAGAGCATTCCACTGTCAAAATAGGGTTTTCCAAATTTGCCAGTTTAAGACCTAAACACTGTATCCCGGCTGGAGCTAGTGGAACTCATACAGTATGCGTTTGTACGAATATCAAAACGTGAAATTAATGCTAGGAGGTATTTCATGATTGATATAAAGATATCTTTCAATAGAAAATTTTTCGAGTGAAAATATGCGAACTTACTATGATTTCCATATCGCAGTATAAAAATGTTTTACTTGCAACCTAGTTCATTTTTTTTTAGATATAAGAGATCTCGGCTCATCCATACTCATTTCCGTATCAATGTACCCTGGTGGAAATAGTTTCTATGCATTTTTACGAGTTTCTACGTCAACTTCTATGCGGTTCTACATTAATTGGAACACGTAAATAGTTTTTCATAGAAGTTTTGCGTAGATAATCGTAATTTTGCGTAGAAACTCATACAAATGCATAAAAACTATGCATGCATAGTTTCTATGCATTTGTACGAGTTTCTACGTCAATTTCTATGGGGTTCGAACCACGTAATTTGGCGTAGATAATCGTAGCATTGTGTAGAAACTCGTACAAATGCATAGAAACTATGCAGGCATATTTTTTATGCATTTGTACGAGTTTCTACGTGGTTCGAACCACGTAATTTTGTGTAGATAATCGTAACTCTGTGTAGAAACTCGTACAAATGCATAGAATGTGTGCCAGCATCGTTTCTATGCATTTGTACGAGTTTCTACGTCAATTTCTACGTGGATCGAACCACGTAATTTTGCGTAGATAATCGTAACTTTGTGTAAAAACTCGTACAAATGCATAGAAACGATGCAGGCATAGTTACTATGCATTTTTACGAGTTTCTACACAAAATTACGATTATCTACGAAAACTTATATAAAAAAATATGAACGTGTTCCATGCAATTAATGTATCGATCGATACATTAATTGAAACACGTCCATACTTTTCCAGAGAAGTTCTCGTAGATAATCGTAATTTTGCGTAGATAATAGTGCTTTTTTGTATTTTCATGTGACTGGTTGACGTCGATATACTGTATATTGGATATTGTATTTTTCAAAACCTTGTCCACCGCTAAAAAGTTGGTGACTGACAAAACAATATATTCCAAAAATTAGTAAAACGTATAAAATTTCTCAAAATGAACATAGTTTTTTTTAATGAAATTGAATTCCGTCTTCCGCATCTTCAATATTCTTCAAAAAACCATGTTTATTTTGAGGAAGGCCATAGCCGGGTAAGTAGGGGTGATCGGCCCCCGCACCAATTTGTTCCAAACTTTGGGGAAAAGTTGGGTCTGATGGGTTACAAACTCACCCTAAATTTCAACCTTGTGACTGCACTAGGAACAGTGATAAAAATACAACTAGTATTTTTCGAATAGATTTTTTTTCTCAGGATTTACTCTACCGATTTTCGTGAAAAAAATATATGTTGCGAACATAATTAAGGTCATTTCTAGAAAAAATCAAGAAGTCTATCCCACTATCAAAAATACCAGAAAAAAATTATTTTATTTTTCGTGATTTTTTTTCGGTCATTCTTTCACGAGATACAATTACCATATTTTTTTCATGACTCAATTAGACCCCCTTCTACAATATATATTTTTTTCAATACGATTAAAGAGGTGGAGCATAGTTAAAAAAAATAACTTTTTTCGCATGTTTCATCCAAATTTTATTAAATCTTCTTACAATGTAATTATACTTTCGATAAATTTTTGGTGTTTTGTCATTTAGTACATCACTGACCGATGAATGTTTTCTCTGCGTTTCTTAATCATCGTCACTATCATCATTGATGATGGTAGTTGTATTCTTAGTAGTTTTCGATAGAACTGACAAGTAACATCGACTACACTCGGTAATAATTACACGGAGTAAATCTTGCGGTAGTTATGACATCCAAAATAAAACAAAAACGTGCAAAAAAGTGTATCATTTTTTTTAACTATGCTCCACCTCTTCGATCGTCTTGAAAAAAATATATGTAGTAGAAAGGGGTCTAATTGAGTTATAAAAAAAAATATGGTAGTCGTATCTCGTGAGAGAATGACCGAAAAAAAATCACGAAAAATAAAATAATTTTTTTCTGGTATTTCCGATGGTGGGATAGAATTCTTGATTTTTCCTAGAAATGACCTGAAATATGTTCGCAACATATATTTTTTTCACAAAAATCGGTTGAGTAGATCCTGAGAAAAAAAATCTTTTCGTAAAATGCCAGTTGTATTTTTATCACTGTTCCCAGTGCAGTTAAAAGGTTGAAATTTAGGGTGAGTTTGTAACCCACCAGACTCAACTTTTCGCCAAAGTTTTTAACAATTCGGTGCGGGGGCCGATCACCCCTACTTACCCGGCTATGGCCTTTTGTATGTTTTGCCAATTTTTGGAATTGATTATTTATATTCGAATAAACACCAATACTTGTAGCAATTCATTTTGGACTTATTGATACCCTGGATATTTTGTTAACTTGAAACAGTGACTACAGTGGTCGAAAAGTGGCGTAAAAAAATTGGAACACGGTAAGTCAAAAAACGACCTATCATCGTTTAGGGGATGAGTCATGCTTTGAAATAAGCCAAGAAACACAGAAATAGCCAATTTTTTGGTTGCCTGACATCATTTTGAACGAAAAACATTTTTTTTACGTGTTAATTAGATGGGAAACCTAAATCCTCGTTGAGAGACCTCTAAAACTTCAATTTATATACAGCGCCCTCCGTGAACGAGGGCCTCTTTAATGTCAAAACCTAAAGTTTCAGTGGCAGGAGCGAAGAAAAAAAAAAATAGTCCATTTTTTACACACCCTTATATACATTTTCTGACCTCGAAATTAAATACTTTTTGGGACTGCAAACATTTTTGTCCATATAAATGTTACCATAAAGCAAGACATAAGTGAGCAAGTATTTGAAGATTCAGATTTGAAATTATCAATATGGCCTTGTTTGCTATGTACAGCTTTAAAAAAAAATTGAATAATAAAAAAATAAAGAAATCATTTTCAATTCTCTGCGATGAATTCTAATTCGATTGGGTTTTCCCATAAATTTCAAAAGTGATAAAATTGACTTTCTTTTTGTAGAATAACAACAGTAGAAGCCGTTATTATTAAATTTTTTTTTGCTCAGAAATATTTAAAAATAATAATTGAAGTAGCATCGAAATTCAAAGTTTATTAACTTAAAATTCAAAATTTATTAAATCCAGTGACGAGTTCAACGCCACCGAAATTCGCAACTTAAAGGCTGCAATGTAAGTATTACTTGAAGCATTATTCGTTTCTAAGTGCTTTTAAAAAAATAGATAAAAAACGACATGACAATTATTTACGCATGAGGTCATCTCGAGAAAACCTACGGGGATCAAGCGATAGGTTATGTCTGCCTCCAAAGAGATGGGCATGTTTGCAAAGTAAAGTGCAAAGTATCTCCTGAGCACCGAGTCCGAAACCAGGGATATTCTGTTACATTGACTATATTTTTAAGAATATTTTATTACAAATATGTTTACGCTTATTCACCGCCACCGGTCGCAGTGGCAGCGGATTGAACTTTAATGACATATTTGTAATAAAATGTTGTCTTCCGAAACAAACAACTTGAAAAAATCGTACATAATAAATCATTCTCATAATAAAATACCTTTTTTACAACCCAATTGATCACAATAAATATTGTCTAGTATCCAACGTATCATCAGGTTTAGATTGCACCGGTATTGTCACTGGCTTTACAAGAGCTACTTTTCATTGTGAGAAAATTCTTTCCGGTCCACATGTAGGAATTTTTATCTGAGCTCTTGTGCAAATACCCTTTTTATAATAACTTTATGCCTACACACAGTATTCGTCTCGATCTATAATTCTTGTGCAATAATTTAAACTAAAAATTCTTCTGCTCGATGTAAGGAGGATCTCATAAAAAAAAACCGTATGAAGCTAATTCATTCCCTCGGTGCTGTGTTTAAGCTTACCTCTGACTGCTGCACAGTCATGACATTCTACGTTAATAATTCTTTCATCTTGTTCATTGATAGTCAATGTAACAGAATATCCCTGGTTTCGGGCTCGGTGCTCAGGACATACTTTGCATTTTACTTTGCAAACATGCCCATCTCTTTGGAGGCAGACATAACCTATCGCTGGATCGCCGTAGGTTTTCTCGAGATGACCTAATGCGTAAATAATTGTCATGTCGTTTTTGATCTTTTTTTTTTTTAAAGCACTTAGAAACGAATAATGCTTCAAGTTATAGTTACATTGCAGCCTCTGAGTTGCGAATTTCGGCGGCGTTGAACCCATCACTGGATTTAATAAATTCACAAACCATAAACATATCAATTTTTGGCAAATTGCTAGAATCGGCTTTTACGAAGCCAAGTCCGAGTTGATTTGCCATTTTCAACTTATATTATTTTAAAATATTATCAAAAATACGATAAATCCACAGCCTAACCACTCTGTGTATCACTTTACATGGGTAAATAGATGCTAAAGAGAGGGGGGGGGGGTGAACCTCGTGACGTCACTATCTAGTTCGGGTTAACTCGGCTTTTTCGGTGCGTTTGAATAGTATATTTACCATGCGAATTTTTAAACGGCTATAATTTTGCAAATAATGAATATTTTTTTTTACAACATTTTTTTAAATTGAAAACTTATATGTCCACTATCTAATGGTGCTATTTTCAAAATTTGTCGAAAACCCAGTTAGTTTCATGCTTCAAATAATTTTCCATAGAAAATTAGAGATTTGCATTTTTTTTCGTAACAATTCGTAATTATCAATGAATTTCTATGGAAAAAAAGTATCTATTTATCGGCTCAACATTTTTTCATAAAAAAATGTAGATTTTCATAAATGTTTCGTAGAAATTTCATGCAATTTTATGTATTTCTACGAAATTCAATGACATTCTACGCAATTCTCTGCGAAGAATTCCAACTAAATTAGTTTCATGCTTGAAATAATTTTCCATAGAAAATTAGAGATTTGCATTTTTTTCCGTAAAAATTCATAATTTTCAATGAATTTCTACGGAAAAAAAAGTATGTGTTTATCGGCTCAACATTTTTTCGTAAAAAAATGTAGACTTTCATAAACGTTTCGTAAAAATTTCATGCAATTTTATGCATTTCTATGAAATTCAATGAAATTCTACGCAATTCTCTGCGAAGAATTCTAACTCAATTAGTTTCATACTTCAAATAATTTTCCATAGAAAATTAGAGATTTGCATTCTTCTTCGTACAAATGTAGAGTTTTCTACGAAAAACTACTTCGACTTTCTACGATTTTCTACTATTTTCGACGATTATCTACGATTTCTTATGATTTTCCACAATTTACTACGATTTTCTACGACTTTTCACGATTTTCTACGATCTGCGGTTTTTCGTAGTTTGACGTAGAAATCATTTTCACCAGGGTAGCACAATTACTGATTTTCCTTTCGTAATTTTATTTTTTTGTGCTGTAGGTTGTCACTTTCACAAGCTTTTTGATCGCTGTGGTATTGAGAAAAAAGACGGAGTGCCAACATATCGAAGTTTGTTGAATTCGATCATTGGCGCGAACCGAACCATTCAATGCTACGGACAAAAATGCGCATTGTGCCCGTGGACAGAATATATCGCTGATATTTATCGAAATATTTTTGAAGAACAAGAAGTGGAAGAAGTTGAATACAAAACATGCGCGATGACTGATTGATGTACTATTACTACGAATTATTGTTCCTCAGATTCATTCGTTGACGTTTTACTCGAACGATTAAAGAAATTACTGCTGCATGACTTCATCGCGCAGAAGCAAAATCAATATTATCGCCATGTAAAAAATACTTTGGAGGAGGATCAATTTCTGGCAGTGTTAGATTTTTCTGAGAATTATGCTTTCAGTGTTCAAGAACCAGCTCCGGCATTTCACTGGAATAACGCGCAGGCAACTGTTTTTCCGGTCGTTCTATACTACAAAAAAAAATTACGAAATAAAGCATTTGTCGTTTGTTGGAATTTCGGATTGCTTAAAACACGATACCATTGCAGTTTACATGTTTCAAAATAAATTAATTGCATTTCTAAAATCTAAATTTGACAAGGTGGATAAAATTAACTACTTTTCGGACGGAGCTCCGCAACAATTTAAAAACAGGAAAGCGTTTGATAATTTGGCCCATCATTCCCCTGACTTCGGGATCACAGCTGAGTGGAACTTTTATGCCACTGCGCAAGGTAAGGGTCCATCGGACGGTCTTGACGGTACCGTTAAGAGACTCGCTAGACGTGCTAGTCACTAAATGGGCACACGTGGATATATCGTAATGGCATTTGCATTGTTTAAATGGGCAAATAAACATCTAACGAACATAAATTTTTGTTACTGACTATTTTTGTTATATGACGTCCTCGAAAAGTTTCTGGAACCAAGATTCGCATAGACGATGGCTGTAAAAGGTAGCATATTCATCCATTGTGTGATGCCAACCGCGAACACTGCAATCATCCGTTGTAAACCACTTAGTACCAGTGACCACTTTACGGAAGCCAAAATACTTCGTAACAATTTTTGTTAAATTTATTAATCCTCCTTCATTATATTTGTAAGCCTATGTTATATATATTACATACAAATTAATCAAAACGCTTAATAGAAAATATATATATCCCATATACATATTCAGAAAATCATAAATTCGGGAGATCCGAATATCCTAGAATATTTTTGTTCATGCGATTTAATTATGATCCATTTCCCTACTCTGAAAATCACAGGAAGTACGCAAAAATGTCTGCTTTTTCACATAGAAAAATAAAAACGATTTATTTTTATTTCCTTCACATATACAGGACCGAAAATGTAAAAAAAACGTGTTTTTTCGGCAGTACATTAGAGTCTACGTTAAAATTAATTTCATATTCGTAAAGATCAGACTTTTTTACACAAAAAACATACAGATTCATATTTCTTTTCCGACCATAGGATTAAGATAAAAATTCAAAAGGAAGCCTAGAATCTTGTTGAGTGAAAAACTCATTAGCGTGTTTCTCCGAGACATTAAGTCCTAAAAATCTAAAAATTGCAGGAATTTCATATTTCAGTATACACTATAACATATCTTAATTGCAAACAAATCGGAAATGTGACTCTAAAATGCTGGCTGAAAGCTGGTGGAATAGCGCATATACTGAGTATATATAAAGAGAGAGGAAGAGCGAGAGAGAGAGAGAGAGAGAGAAAATACTCTTGAAATTATGTACTATGACAAATTTCTCAATTCATCGACTCAGACAACTGAATTCATTTACCCAAATTATCAAAAATGTGATGACCCAAATTAAACAACCCAATCTAACTATTAGCTGAAATCTTACACAAAACACCATTCGCTCTACCCGTAGTAACTTGAGTTGCCTCGCGCATATCTTCCCCGGGGATCCGCTCACTGACTTAGATGGGGTCAGGGTCCTGCCCGTGGATAGTGGTGGCTACCGAAACTGTCCACGTGGGCCCCAGAAACGTAAAGACAACACTTCCACCTCACTCATTTTTGTCAGTCCCATAAACCCCAACAATAAAGGGGCACCGGAGGTGATCCGGACCGTGATACCCGCAATAACTACAGGCTGGTTCAGCGCCAGGCTGGGAAGTCGTAGGGAGGAAGGTGACACAGTAATATATCGGTCCATTTTCTAGCTTGCTCCCTGGCATCCAGTACCTGCGGGCTAAGATGTTACGCAACCAGCTTGCGTTGATCGGCAAAACTCCAGGTCAACCATAATTAACCAAAATAACCTAAATCGTTGGCGAGGTGATCAGTCTCCTGACCCCATAAAAATAGATAACCAGCCAAATATTCAGGTAGCCGTGAGTCTTAATAGACGCTAGGTAGCCATTGTTTTCCGGAATTCAGGTAACAATGACGTGAGTGACCAGATACTAGACTGAACCCAAAACATAATCTTTACTTAAGAAAACAAACCAAACTCTTCAATAAATTAAAAATCATATAATTTACTGAAAGCAAAATGAAGATTCTTTACTAAAATGAACAATTATATTTTACTAAAACGAGTAACTTGAATCCGTACCAAAATATCGAAAACGATAAAATTGATACTAATTCCCGACCGGAAGGTTACCGAACGTGAATTTCTATACCGTAATAATTGAACGTGCACCGTCCCAAGGTCGTAAATCCGACCTCCTAACTGCACACAGTTCGCGCATGTGACGGGGCGCAAAATGTCAGGTCACAATACCTAGAGTATACGTGTGGGTCATTCTTTCGGAACCCGACATACTTGTGGTGTCGACGTGGTCTTCGATCATTTTGTAACTTTAACATTCGTTTAGATATGTCAAGCAGAGCATACTCAATTTTTTCAGATTTTTCCTATTGGTCATTTGGCATTTTTTTAAACGGTAACTAATACATGAATTTTTTCAACATGTGAACGGCGATCAATCTTTTTTTTGGCAGAATACTTTGTGTGGTGAAAAATTCTCAGCTTTTTGATGGTAGTATTGTCGATCCGTTTTATTTTTGAGAAAGCGCTGAAAAAAGCAAAAAAAGGTTAAAATGTCGTTTTTCGTGGTGAGCCTGTGGTTTTAGACGAAAATTTTTTTTTTTTTTTCGGATTTCTTGCAGTATTTTACATATGATTTGATGTTTTTAGACTGGGCAAGCAATATTTTTCGTTGAAAAAAAAAAATTATGATAGAAGAAAAATTGCCGGATTTTAATCATTTTCTAAAATCTCTATTTTTCTAGTTATGCGTATAAATCGTTTTTTTTTTTGTGAAAAAGTGCGAAAACACTGAAAAAAAAACGATGTATACGCATTACCAGAAAAATAAAGAGATTTTCGAAAATGATGAAAATATGGAAATGTTTCTTCTATCATAATTCATTTTTTTCAACAAAAAATATTGCTTGCCCCAGTCTAAAAATCTCACATCAGAAGGAAAATACTGCAAGGAATCCGAAAAAAATATTTTTGTTCGTCTAAAACTACAGGCTCACTACAAAAAAAACGCCTTATTAACCTTTTTTTTTTTATTTTTTCAGTGCTTTATCAAAAATGAATTGGATCAGCAATATTCCCCTCAAAAAGCTGAAAATTTTTCACCAAAAAAAGTATTGTGTCAAAAAAAATTTTATCGACGTTTATATCTTGAAAAAAATTGATTTATTAGTTACCGTTTGAAAAAAATGCCAAATGACCAATAAGAAGACCCCTGACAGGAATGTAAATTTGAAAATCTAAAAAAAAATTGAGTATGCTCTGCTTGACATATTTAAACGAATATCAAAGTTACAAGACGATCGAAGACCACGAGGGCCACAAGTGTGTCGGGCTTAGGAAGAATGACCCATATATATTATATCACCTTTCTCTCTCTCTGTCTCTCTCTGCGTGCTCGCGCGTGCACATGTGTGTGTGTGCGTGCGTACATGCGTGCGTGCCAAAGAGTGTGAAAAATAGTAAGAGAGAGAGAGAGAGAGAGAGAGAGAGAGAGAGAGAGAGAGAGAGAGAGAGAGAGAGAGAGAGAGAGAGAGAGAAAGAGAAAGAGAGAGAGAGAGAGAGGGAGAGAGTGAGAGATAGATAATTTTATGTATATTGTGACGGGACAGGAAATATCACGATTTCCTATCCCATGCTCGTTCGCGTGGATCTTTGGTCACGCTTCATATTAATCACAAGAATCATTTATTCTCGTCGAATATCGAAATTCCTGGAACGACCCAAATAGAATTTGGTCCTTCAAGGAATCGTGATACGTAACTTGCGTGCCGTGTGCAAAAATCCCAAAAACTCGGTGAAATTACCCCACCACGGATCCATCGGCCAATGAAATCACGGCACCGATGGATCGTGATAGGGTATTTAAGAGCAACATGCGCTAGCATCACTCTCATTAAGTAATCATCACTGGTAGTATATCCCTCGTTGAGTGTCACCTCGACGAACCGTTCAAAAGGTGGTCTTTACCTCGCACGAAAGTCTCGACTTTTAAACATCCATGTCTGGAAGCCATGAGAAACCCGACGTCTCGGCTTGAACTTCGAGGCCAACTCGACAACGACACGATCTTCATCGAGTCTTCACTCTTGAATTGTCTGTTTAAAGATGATTCCAGATCGTCTCTGCTGAATCGTCTATTTCAAGGCGATTAAGATATAACGCAACATTTATTCGTCTTTCTCAAGACGAATCACTCGACAACTCGTTCTTCAATAAATCCTTTCAGGTACTAGGGAACCCGTCCTGGGCATCACGCCCAGAAGTTGGATCTCGAGACGGGTGATCGTCTCAGAATCCCTCAAACACACAGGTAGGGCCCCTCAAACCGCGTGAAGCCCCGGTTATCCCAACCGAACGTTGGATCGCGGCGAGAGGTACCTTTTTGTTGGAGAACCCTTTGCCTCAAATTCGTAAGCATACTCTTCGAGTACGCCTGTGCTTAAATAAATCGTAACACGTGGCAACGTGAACCGACGCAACTTCGATAAACAAATTTCGATCAAACATACATACATCTCACGCGACGTGACGATACGAACACGTGAGAAACCGAGAGAACAAAACTGGGCTTTCCTCATCCTTGAATTAACTGTGGGACCAATCTAACGATTTTACTAACTCATTCAATTTAGCGTCAATCCTTTCATGAACTTACTGTCCCTAAAAGCAACCTTTAGAGCTCCTCTTTTCTTATTTTCCTCAGTCGACTTTCATAACGACTATTCACAAATAAAATACGTAAAATTTTATTCCTTGCATTTCGCTCCCGCTTCTCGAGAGTAAAATAACGATCGTAATTTAGCTTCACGAAATTAAGACTCTAACTTGGACCCCAAATTCATTATAAATGGCCAATGATGAAGGGTCAACGTATCATTACAATCAGCGTAGCATTATAGCTCATAGTCGTGGTTAGTATGCTGAGGCCAACTCGAAAAACAAAGAAAATTCTTGGGCCATTTGCCTGTCTAAAATCTCAAAATCAAATCCTCTTATTCCCGGCTTTCCTATCGAGTCTCGTACACGAACTCTGCGGTAGGTCACTGACCTAACCAAAACAAAAATAACGCTAAAAATAAATCCACTCTCGTTGCCCGAGTGAGGATTATCGAGAGCAAATTGTGGTGACGTGTATCACCACGTAATAAATTCGCTCACGAAAATCTATAACGTTACAATATATACTCTAGGTACATAACTCAAGGTGTGTCTTCCCTCGCTCTCTTTATATATACTCTATATGTACTTAATGTTCGCGAAAGAGTCGTGCTCTCTGAGCAGCGTCTTCTCATTTACCTCACCACGGGGCAGCACCTCACGGGCGCGCGAGCCACCAGCATGGAGCCTCGTGGAAAGATCTAGAATTGACTACGAGACTCTCGTAACGCTGGCCGGCTAGCGACGCCCATTGTTCGATTCGTGGTGCTACGCACATCAGCTCATTTCTCACTCACTTATTGTTTAACTCGTAGACTCACTTATTGCAATTACCAGTGTTAAACTCATGTGTTCATTTATTTCCCTACTTATTTCTCAACTCAATTAGCGGTTGCCGTACGGAGACGACAATCTGCCTAAGAAAGTACATCATCATTGAAATCATTCTAACCACGAGGAACGCCGGCCTCGTGTAACGGCGTAACAGCCATTGGGTAACTCAGCACTCAAACATGCAGAGATCAATAATATTTCTGTGCGGTTAAATCATCCTTTATGCAACTCAACAACATCGATCACTCAGACGACAGGCACTCATATTTCATGTGAACACTGTGCACTCGAAACAGTTATAGAAAGAAACATTTAGATTATTTTCACGACTACGCGGTTGCGTCTGCCATTTTATTCACCATCACTTCCTCGATCCTCAAAAAATAAAGTCCATATATTCCATTAACGCAATTCTCACACATTTTGATGGTCCATCGAGCCGGATATGAACCAGCGACCTGAAGATGAACTCATGTGTTAATTTATTCCTTTACTCATTGCTCAACTCAATTAGCGATTGCCGTACGAAGACGGCAATCTGCATAATAAAGTACATCATCATTAAACTTATTCTCATTACGAGGAACCCCGGCCTCGTGTAACAGCGTAATAGCCATTGGGCAACTCAGCACTCAAACGCGCAGCGATTAATAATATTTCTGTGCGATTAAATCATCCTTTGTGCAACTCAACATCATCGATCACTCAGACAACAGACACTCGTAATTTCTGTGAACATTGTACACTCAAAAAAGTTATAGAAATAAACATTAAGATTATTTTCACGACCACGCGGTTGCGGCCGCCATTTTATTCACCATCACTTCCACGATCCTCAAAAAATACAGTCCACATTTTCCATAAACGCAATTCTCACACAGCAGGACTTAATTATTTTTATCATTTATTTTTATCAAGGGGTCTTTCACGAGATTTTGAAATTTTCTAAAAATGTCTGAGATTGCTTCAACTTTCGTAAATTTTGAGGTATCGTGCTAACTTTTCATTCTACACGAACAGAGGATCGTGGAAGAACGGTCGGTATTAAATTTAGCAAAAATCGCTTGGAGGCTTCATGTTTTATGAAATCATTGAATTAAAAAAAAAAGTCTTTGACAGATCTAATTTATGATAATGATCGTCGGCTTGAATTCCAGATTATTGTAGTTCGTACCGCGATATTGCACAGCCAAATTATTTTCACGAGTCACGGCTATCATCTGTTGAAAGAGCTGATCATCTTCTTCGGACAGCTTGACGAATCTCGCTGGTAGAAAACACGCAAATTCGTTTTCGACGTCGATGACGATACGTGAACCCCATTTAGTTTAAAAAGTTCTTATGTCGCTGATATTCTAGTCCTTTTCGAGCACTAGCTCTCATAACATTTTCAGTGGCTGGAAAGCCGTCGTTGGTCCCACTTTGTTGATTCGTGTGAAATCCATCGTGAATATTGAAGTCGTCAAATTTTCGTGTTAAAAGCATGTCAAAGACGACGGCGAACTCGGACGGGGTCAGCATAGTCGTGCACAGGGTGCGTTACTGCCTAAACGGACCGCGCCAACTCTTGGCGGCTCTACAAGAACGCATCTTCAAGCGTACGTGACGCCTAAGCATGCGTGCGTGCGTGGAAATATTTGTGCCTGTACACAAATGTATTCAAACGCGTCACCGGGAACGACTAGTTTAGGCAACTAATCAATATATCGACTCTCTCTCTCTCTTGCGAGTGCTGCGCTTGCGAGTGAAGTAGAATCGCTCAGATCAACCGCTACTGTTGTGCCCAGTGGAACTAATGAATTAATCGTCCGGGGCGTTCCATCATCAGTCAGCGATTCAGCTCAAAATATTTTTAATATGATCTTGACGGCGCTAGGCATTTCCCAACTATCTAATGAGTTTCGCGTAGGTCGAATGCTCATTTAAAAAGTTCAGGGGGCAGCCGTCTCTTCTACTGATCTGAGCGAGACAAGATCATTCATCTTTGTGTTAAAGTTGGCTCCAGTCTACGAATTCATCGTGAAAAAACGACGTGAATTGAAAGATTTTACTGTAAATCGCGTATTTTCTACTAATCAGAGAAGTAATATATATATCAACAAACTGCTACCGTCATCTGTGTACAGTCTTCTGCACAAGACCAAGGCAGCAGCAGCAACTCTTTATTATGAGTACGTGTGGGTTCGCTCGGGTCAGATTTTTGTTGGGAAATAAAATGGCTCTCCCGTGATCACGATAAAAAACCAATCCGATTTGGGACAATTGAACTAACTAGTTGTTGAATTTAGATTTAGATTTCGTATTGGAAACTAACGGAAAAACGAATAGGTCTCCGCCCGAAATATGTAAACATACGTTAAAAATAGCGCACTTTATAGCAAATTCTATTCTGGCACATATTGGTTTCATTTGAACTTATTTTGCGAAAAAGCCCTATCATGTAATGTAAGTCTTGGAGGAGGGTGAGTAGCTAACTATATACATAACTCTCTAAAAGCGAGAGTGCTTGCTCTCTCTCCTAGTCCGTTTTCAAACGCTCCTGAACATATAATATTAGAAATCTTGGGAATCTCTCAGCTATTACTGCTAACGTTAATATATTAAAGGCCTAAGGACCAGTCCTTTCAAGATTTTCTGGCGTCATTTAACTGAATTGCTCACATGTACATGAACACAGACCTATCTTGTGATTTAATTTATATTTCTGGCGATTTCGTATAATAATGATTTCATATATATATATATCTGGTGATTTCATATATCTATCTAGAGATTTCATATAAGAACATAGTCATATCTAGTGATTTCATAAATATTTTCTTATATATCTCAAAAATCTATATATTTTCGAAAATTCAACACATGGCATCGGATTGTATGTTTTCTGTACTTTCCTCTTGCATATAAACTGAGTTGAGCTAAGGCATAATCAGTTGAATCAATCAATCAATCGGTCGGTCGGTCGGTCGGTCGGTCGGTCGGTCGGTCGGACTTATAAATGTATTACCTATCTACGAGAAAGTGCTCGAATTAGTAGTCAAGAAACAAATAGTAGATATACTCGAGGCAAACAATAGTATAGTGGAGGAAAAATCTGGCTTTAGGAAAGGACTGTCCTGTGAGGTAGCAATATAAAAAACATTGATTGAATGGAGAGAGCACTTAGATAAAAGCGAGATGATAGGGATGGTATTTGCCGATTTTAAAATGGCATTCAAAACGGTGAGTAGGATAAGGTTGCTAAAAAAGATGAAATCATACGGGATCGGCGGTGTGATATTAAAGTGGCTCAAATCATATATGACAAATAGGAAACAAAAAGTAAAATATATGCAGGAAATGTCAAGCGAGCGAATAGTGGAGAATGGGGTGCCGCAGGGGTCGGTACTTGGACCGCTAATGTTCATAATATATATCGAGGGCTTAGGACCAAAAGGGCGTAACCCACTGTTTTTCGACTTTTCATTACCTTACTGCCATAAGGGCGTATCCCCAACTTTAACACGGAAGTTCCATAAGAACAAAATTAATCAGTCTACAGCCAGAAGGGCGTAAGCCCACTACAATACTGCCAGAAAGGCGTAACTCGCAGAGAAAAAAAAGTTGCTAACGCCCGTCTGGCAGATCATTAATCTTTTTTTTCCGGATTTAAATCACCTGATTACGGCCAGACGGGCGTAACCCTCTTTTTTTTTATTTTTCGTGGCTTACGCCTTTTTGGCCAATAACCGGTCAGTTTTTTCCGAATTTCGATCGTCTATTTACTGCCAGAAGGGCAAAACCCCAAAAAAAATTGAAAACGTGATGTGTGTAAGATGCTGGCCAGTTTTCCATCTTTCTGGCCAGTTGATGGCCAGTAAACTGTCGAGTTCCAGATTAGGTGTGTAACGCAAATCTGTTCAGTGCCAGTCTTGGCAGACTGACGAGTTGCTGGTCAGAAAAACTCGACAGTTGCTCGTCAGGAAACTATTTGCTATTTGCTAATATTTTTTAATGCGAAATATAATCAAAAACGAAATATATCATTTGCAAAATGGTTGCATGCGCATATTTAGTCGTTGTCGCATGATAGTTGAAATTTTCAAATTTTTCAAAATTAAAATTTTTTTTTTTATTTCAAATTTTTCAAATTTTTCAATATTTTCAAATTTTTCAAAATTTTCAAAATTTTCAAATATTTAAATTTTCCAAAATTTTCAAATTTTTCAAAAATTTTCAAATCTATTCAACATTTTCAAAATTTTACATACACACACACACACACGTCACACACACACACATCACGTTTTCAATTTTTTTGGGGTAACGCCCTTCTGGCAGTAAGTAGACAATCGAAATTCGGAAAAAACTGACCAGTTATCCGCCAGAAAGGCGTGAGCCACGAAAAATTAAAAAAAGAGGGTTACGCCCGTCTGGCTGTACTCGGACGATTTAAATCCGGAAAAAATGATGAATGATCTGCCAGACGGGCGTAAGCCACTTTTTTTAATTTTTCTTGGCTTACGCCTTTTTGGCAGTATTGTAGTGTGGGCTTACGCCCTTCTGGCTGTAGGCTGATTAATTTTGCTCTTATGGAACTTCCGTGTTAAAGTTGGGGATACGCCTTTATGGCAGTATAGTCCGTTTTTTGTGGGTTACGCCTTTCTGGTCCTAAGCTCTCGATATTAATGATATAATTAAAGAGCTCAAATACTGCAAATGCCATAAGTTTGCGGATGATATGATTATATATGTTAATGATGGAGACTCAGGAGAAATAGACCGTAAAATAAATAATGTAACGACCAACGAGTCCCAATGGGCCTCGTCGCGTCATCTACCGGGTCCCGTCCTAAGTCGGGCGGTATATCGATCTATATCGATTTTCGCCGGCCGGCTTCGGCCACGTGGTCTTCCCCCGTTACGCAAGCCCGGGCCGTCAGCCTAATCCCTCGCCCCAGTCCACCCGGCATCGTCTCGGGGAGCGCATCTTCGATTTATTACGTTTGTTCGCAATTCTTTATATATACTCTCATTGGCCTCCTCGAGACTATTTATTGTTCGCGCTCTTTCGAGCACCCGAGTGTGACTGGGCCGTTGTCAGTCACGAGAACTCAAGCGTTGAGACCCTGAGGGGATCCGACGTCGACAATATCCTGAGGGATAAACATTTTGTACCTGCATTTTCGCTGTGGTGGACATATAACATTCGATCACATTATACGAATTTCGTCGTTCTTCGCCACGAGGATAGCTACGCATCGATCAACGCCAGACATCGGAGGATCGCGAAAGAGAGAGAAAGGGAGAGAGAAAGATAGAGCGAGCCACGACGTGACCGTTACGCGAAACGACGACGTCCGCCATCTTGTCTCTCCACGCCGCGCTCTCCCCATCATCGAGCCACGATGCGAAGCTAAGTTCCCGTCTATATCTATATATTTCTTCGAAATGACGCGTCACAGATCGCGACCGGAAATTATGACGCCATTTATTTAATACAAACATTACCGAATTAATTTAAGGTCATTTTCTCGTTCATAAAACTCGACCCGAGTTCCTGCCAAAATTTGAAGTCGTCATAGACGACCTATTATACGAGTCTATAGTCTCGTTCGTTCGGTCCTGGTCGAGGAATCGCCACGGCCATCATTTGATAGCCATATCCCCGTGCTTTTTTGTATTCTTTCTTTTGTTTCCTCATGATTTCTTTATTTTTCCTTTTTTTTTATGATCTTACGTGTAAGTCCGATCAATCGGACAAATGATTCGTCGCTTATGGTTATGTGTATGTTCAATGTAATGTATGGGTGATGCGAGGCATGACTGCGGTCCTCTGCCATTGTTATTATTTCTATTTTTCTGCATTTCGCGGTTTGATGTCATTGGAGTATGCGAGATTTTGGCTAGTGAGTCACGGTACACGAATATATAGATATTCTCGAACAGCGCTCACTCGACGCCCGAGATCCCGAGTTCTCGTGCGTATCGAAGTCAGTCGAGCGTCGGAATAGATTATTCCATTGTTTTCTTTTTTTTTTTTGTGTTACGCGAAATTTCGAGCATCGTCGAATTCACGTGAAATAAAATATATATTTAATATCTTGTGAATATTTACTAGTGTCGCTTTATTTTCAATATAAAATAAAGCCGATTCGTTACAATAATGACTTAAGAAAAATAGCAGTATGGTTAAAATGATATCAATATAAGATTATTGCGAAGAAAACTAAATTTATGTACATAAGGGACCCACGTAAAAAAACACCACGGAAAAGTTGCAATATTTATATAGAAGAGGAAAAGATTGAGGAAATTTGAGAAACGAAATACTTGGGAGTAGTAATTGACACACATTTAAATTTTATTAAACAAGCGGAGTATATAGCCATGAAAGTTGCGAAGAAAGTCTCTCTCTCTCTCTCTCTCTCTCTCTCTCTCGAATTGAGTTGACGTGTTCTTATCGAGTCTCATTTTTCGCTCTTTCTACTCGAGTATTTTGTGTCATCCGTGTATTTTGAGGGGCGCCGCGTGTGCATGTTGGGTGCGACTATCGGCTGCCGGGACACTGCAGTTAGTGGTGCCTCGAATTGGCCAAAAAGTGCATAATTAAATTGTCGTTTTTCTCCTCACTGTGCTCGGTAACGTGCCGCCGTTACACCCGTGCGCCGATCGATTGTGCATCTCGCCGTGTGTGTGTCTATCGTGTGTTTGGACAGCCGTTGGACTTTGGACTCTGATCGCGTGGTTCGCGATCCCGCTACGTTCATGCGTATGTGTCTCGTGCGTGCGAGGGACTGAACGGGCTTGTGTGCGTGCGGCTGTGGCTAGCGCCTGGACTGTCTCGGGCACTGTGAGTGACTTGGCAGTGTGGTGGGTTGCTCTCTTCTCGGCGCTCGCGTGTGTGGTGGTTTGCCTTTCCTCGGGCGCGCGTTATCTCCCCTCGGACGCTACTTACGGGTTGCCTATCGGTAGGCGCGCGTCTCGCGTGGGAACTGATTCTCATGCGGATTTCTGCTCTATTCGCGTGGCAATTCGTGTGGTGTGAGGCTTCTATAACTTCTATGGCATCTGAGACTCCTCGCCCTCCCTCACCGGTGGGGTCTGAGGACTCCACTGACTCCCGCGCCTCTCGTACTTCCCGCAAGAGGGAGAGGTCGGATGAAGATCTCTATGTGGCGCCAAAGACAAAAAAGGCTTCCACCAAAACAACAAAAGAAACTCTAGCAGAACTGCTCGAAGGAATGAATGGTATCACCCTGACTCTCGCTGGCCATAGCTCCCTTCTCCAGGAATTACCTGAAATAAGGAACACTCTCAGCGATGTAAAAAGAGACGTGACCGCCCTCAAATCGGCATCGAGTGAGCTCACTTTGGCCACGAACTCATTAACCAACGAGGTATCTACCCTGGCGCTAGAGAATGAAGAGTTGCGTGCGTCGCTTCGGGAGGTTGAGGCCAGGTTGGGCCGGGTTGAGCGCGGCGGTCCTTCGGGGGGTGTCGGCGACCCTAGGGAATTGTCTAGGTTGGCGGCGGCTGCAAATTCGAGTACGCTGTCCATGTATCGAGCGACAGTTGGTCAGCATCAGGCTTCTGAGATTGCAATTTCTGGTTTCTCTTTTGCTACGGTTGCTGAATCAACTCTCCTCCACCTAGTGCGAGCTATTGCGGTGGCATTGAGGATCGACATTCGGCAGGGAGATCTTATTAGTGCTCGTCTGCTACGTAAGAAACTCGAGGCTTCCTCTCAGCCCGCGGGTGCTGCCGGGCCGAGCGCTCCGGCTACCAGGACTACATTCGCCGTGGTTTGCGGTGGTTCCTCTCTGGCGGGTCGTTTTCTGGCGGCAAAGCGAAGACTCGGTCTTTTGAGATGCTCCAGTCTTGACCTCTCGGATCTCTCTCTCTCCCCATCCGAGTCTCCTGTCTTCGCACCGGACACGGTCATCAACGTTACTGACCTCGCCCCTGGCTGGGTCATAAGACTCCTCACGGCGGCGAAATCCACGCTGAAACCGGCCGGTTTCAAGTATGTATGGCGTAAGGGCTCCACGGTCCTGGCCAAGAAGGAGGACGGTGGCCTGATCCACACCGTCAACACTCTCGATGATATTCCCAAGCTCATTGCCCTTTACTCGACGCAACCGGAATGAGCTGGGATCGCTGCACGTCCATCTTTGCCGTCTATGTCTGATCTCCGTTTCTGCTGTCTTAACTCGAACTCCCTGCGCTCACATCTCACTGCACTCAAATGCCACCTCCACGACTCACCGCCCTACCATGTTATCGCCGTCACCGAGACCTGGCTCTCGCCTCTGATCCCGGACGCTGTTATCGCTCTGCCGGGTTTTACTATTCTCCGCAATGACCGTAACGTTCATGGGGGGGGGGGGGGGGATCGCTCTATACCTCAACCAGTCTTTCTCGGCGAAAGTCATTTCGAAGTCTCACTCAGATGGAAAACCCGGCAGTATCGAGTTTATCATGCGCGAGTTGAAGTCCGCTGGATCGCCGCCTGTATTCGTGGCTGTTGTCTACCGTCCACCTCATGTTCCATTCACTGTCCCGACTGATTTTGGCCAGGAACTTGCGGCAGCCATGGATGGCTTCAGTCATAAGATCGTGATGGGTGATTTCAATGCCGATCTACTTGAGGACGGTTTTGACGCGCGGTATATTCGATCATTGATGCGTGATAATTCCCTGAAGCTAATCGATCATGGTTTCACACATACCTCGGGGCTCAGCGAGACTTGGCCCGATCTATGCTTGGTCGATGAGTCTGATGTCGTACACGCGTGGGGAAAATCGGACATCCCACTGGGTGCGGGTCACCACTTGATCTTTGGCGTTCTGTCGGTTCAGCGCGTCAAGCCCTCAGCCAAAGTGATCATGACTCGTAGGCTCGGTCGTCTGGCTTCCCCCGAGGCGCGCGAGGAGCTGACGGCTATCGACTGGGGCTCCATGGTGACTGAGTCGCGCTCAGTGGACGATACTCTCGACTTGTTTTATAAACGCTATTTCGCTGCGCTGGATCGCATTGCTCCTATTACGCGTGCCAAGGTCAACGCAGTTAACCTCGCCCCTTGGCTGACCCAAGAACTCAGAGAGGCGCAGCGCCGTGTTCGCACACTATATCGTCGCTTCCGCCGTAATAGATGTGAAAATGATCTTGTCGCTTATCGCCGGGCACGTGACGTCCATCGCTCTCGAGTATCTGGGGCTCGTGTCCAGTACTACAAAGCTAGACTCGAGGGACTCTCCCAGGCGGCGATGTGGCGGGAACTCCAAAACTTAGGACTCGACGGACCGCGGTCGCTCGGCCGTTTGGCGGTGGACCCGGAGGAGCTCAACATCTCGCTTGCTCAGTTCTCTGTGACCGATGGGGTGGGCTCAACTATGATCGACGAGGACCCTGTCGCTGCTCCATTAGACCGTCCCCGATTTGATTTGTCTGAGGTTACCGCAGCTAAAGTCGAGGCGGCGTTTCGGTCCGCGCGCTCAAATGCAATGTGGTCTGACGGGCTGTCTCTTCGCATGTTTCTTCCGGTTTTGGCGATTCTCCTGAACTTCTTTGTCAGCCTCTTCAACAAATCTATCGGTGATTGCATTTTCCCTACGGCATGGAAAGGGGCTGTCGTTGTGCCGATCCCGAAGGTCGCAAACCCTGCAACTGCCGGAGATTACCATCCCATCTCGTTACTCCCGGCGATCAGGAAGACTCTCGAGCATCTAATCCACGATCAGATCATGGAATACATCCGGCGCTTTTCTGTCCTCGATCCATTTCAGTGCGGCTTCAGGGCGGGAGACAGCATGACTACGGCGCTGCTGCGTTTGATTAACGATGTCCGGCAGGGTATGGACCGACGACGGGTCACTGTCCTTGTTCTTTTCGACTTTTCGAAAGCCTTCGACACGGTCTCCCATAAGCTGCTGCTTAGGAAGCTGCGGAGTATCGGCTTTTCTCACAACGCGGTGAGGTGGATCCGTTCCTATCTCGGAGGTAGACGGCAGGCTATTGGACGCGATGATGGGTCTCTCACAAATTGGATTCACACTAACACTGGGGTTCCACAAGGATCCGTTCTCGGTCCCCTCCTCTTCTCGTTGTTCATTTACGATATCGGGTCGGTGATCCATTCCTCGAGGCGACTTCTCTACGCGGACGACCTACAAATTTACGCTAGCTGTGCTCCCGAAGACCTCCGCGGGTGTATTGCGAGATTAAACTCCGATATCGCTGGGATACGAGAGTGGGCCACTCGAAACCGCTTGAAGCTCAATCTGCTTAAAACGAAGGCCATTATTCTCGGCAACAAGCGGCTCATCAACCAAATAAACACTTCTGAGCTCCCTCCCTTGACCGATGGGATTGTAAACGTGCCGCTGGTGTCTTCGGTGAGAAACCTCGGAGTCATCATCGACTCAAAACTGAGTTTCCACGGTCACATTGCTGGTGTCACTTCAAGGGTTCACGGCGTCCTCTACAAGCTCCAACAACTCAGGGAATATACGGATGTCCAGCTCCGCAAGACGCTAGTCACTGCCCTGTTGTTACCACACGTCGACTACTGTTCCGCTGTCCTTACTGGCGCGGGGGTTGTTAACAATCTTAAGCTCCAGCGACTGGTCAACAGGGGGATTCGCTTTATCTTTGGCCTCCCGCGAGATGCTTCCATCACACAGTATCGGCTCCAGCTGGGCTGGCCTACCGTTGGACAGGGTCGTGAGACCACTCTCGCCGGTATAGTCTATAGCGCCCTCCGGGGTTCCGCGCCGCCGATCCTGAGCGAGCTTCTTCTCGTGCGGAACCCTCCTGTTCGATCCACAAGAGGGTTTAGACCGGATTCGCTGGTTGTGCCCAACCACCGCACCGAGGCTTATCGTCACGCGTTCTCGATTTCGTCCGCCCTAGTTTGGAACGCGGTCCCTAGGAGCATCGCTGACGCGCCGTCTGAAGTCATTTTCCGGACTCGGCTCAGGCTCTGGTACCTGTCGCGGGCGGAGACGGCTCGTGACGCTCGACCACCTATCTAGCCGGCAGTTCCTCTTTTGGATGACGTGCAGCTACCTTTGACTACTCTTTATTTATTCTTTCCCTTTCTCATATACTTGCGAGAGAACCTCTATCTCTTTATCGCTTTATTTACTATTTACTATATTTCTCCACTGCTATCTCTATCACTGTAATTATCTACATTGCTACGCTTATCCTTCATAAATGTTATTACATTTACAAATGTTCACTCTAGTGGTTCGGTGACGATCCACGAAATTTTGTTCAACCTTGGGCAATAAAAACAACTATCATCATCATCATCATCATCTCTCTCTTTAATTATTATAATATTACCAAATCGTCATTTGTAACTAGTAATAAGTAATTATCACTATCTCTGTTCAACCTATGTTTGCCTAAAGGTCACACCAAGGCATAAATACACTGATAAATCAATCGATCTCTCTCTCTCTCTCTCTCTTTCTCTCTCTATGTTTTCCTAAACGTCACACCAAGGCATAAATACAATGATCAATCAATCAATCAATATCTCTCTCTCTCTCTCTCTCGCACTTACTCTTGCTCTCAATGAGGATACAGTGTGCACAGTGACGCGCAGCATACACACACCAATATACATAGATGTATACATGTATAACCCATACCACTCAAGCCCTCTGCACGCTGTGTTCAGGCACAAAGGAGTGGGGGTACGAAGATCCACACAAAACAGAGACCGAGAATCGGGATTTCTGAGTGCAGTGTATAGCTGCGAATAGCTGTGTATGGCTCCATCTTATTCTCTCTCTCGCTAACTCTATGAGCCTCTCTTTTACTGTCGCTAAAATCTGTCATTTCACAAAATTTTCTCGATAACCCTGCTAAAGAAGTTTCACTTCAAAAATCGTTTATATATCTCTGTCTCGCTAATCCATTCATGGAGGTGTTACGTCCCGCGACTTTCGGGACTTTTGCATCGATTTGAGATTACTTATATCTTGTAATTCTCAATAAAATTCAATACGAGGAAAGGGACCCGGTCATACGAGAGAAACGTTTTTTTTCTTTGGAGAACTCGGATAGTTCGGGCTGTCTTCAAATCAAGCCATCGACACGAATATGGTCTCAAGTGAGCATGAATTATCGAGAGGTGACGCCATGGTGGCGTCGATATCGCAGCTCTTTATAACAAAACGTCCATCGTCGGGCGTGAAGAAAAACATCCGTCGATGCTGAAGAAATCTTTGGCCATGGCATCAGATTACTCAGAAGTGGTGGGCCTTTGTGCAAAACGAAAAGCAATGTGCATGGGACACTAATACAGGCTGAGTGCAAAGTCTTTGCCTTCGAGAGAACCACAGGCGGTCTCTTTGGGTGTGTGTGAGAAGGAAAGCAGGAGAGACAGAGCGTGTATGGCTCATCTAAAGCTAAGTGACCGGTGATCCTTTTTTTCTTTATCCCCGAATGAAGACTTTATGAACTGAATTCCAGAAAGTACGTGAGTGAACGGATGTAAAAATCTAAAATCAAGAATGAGCATGGGTACCTGGGTCAGGTCTTCGGTGATGGTAAAGGTAGCGTAAGATTATAGATTATTGCATTTAAATGTTCAGTTTTATTTTAAACTAGGTCGGAATTTCCATACATCGAAATTGGTCGAAGAGAAGATAATTATTCTTTGAATCTTTGTCGTTTTTCTTTTTTTCTTGCTCCGAAATTATGGGAGGTTTTAGCCTTGTTACGACTTTTTGGGAACGGCGTCTGGAAAAAGTCATCGGATAATTCTCATGGGTGGTCTACATGAGCTCTGCACGTGATCGATAAATTAACGCAGTGGTCGAGTCGAGGAGACTCGATGGAAGAAAGCTTTCGACGAAGCACCCAATCATCGACGACCACAATTAAACAAACTTTTGAGAATATCTGTTTATGCTTGGACTGTTATTGGACTCCAATTTAATGAGCACTGAATGTTTATGCTGCACGAAGAGGACGCTGAGCCTATAGCCAAAGAAAGAGAGCAAGCAGCGCTTTGTCCCAAGTCCTGGGATTCGGAAGGCGTATGTCCCATCAATATACGAATCCAAGCTCTCGCCTATGAAGGAGGGGCGACACCAAAATTCGGCATCAAATCCAACAAAGACCCCAAAAGCGTAGCAAGCGCATTATTTAATTAACGTTTTTCTTTTAATTAAAAATGACCAAATTCAAAGATTTCAGGAGATTTTGTAATGCATGGATAAAGGTTTATGTGGAAATGAAAATTGTGAACGAATCCTTTTTCCTAAAATAATAATTACGAGATTGATGAGCGAATGTTTGTGTGATAGTTGCGTGAGCATGACATAGATCTTTCCCGTAATGACAAGTAGGAGAAATGATAAAGCCGGAATCATAAAATTGCACAAGATCCGGAGTACATAGATAGAATTTTCAATTGTTGTAACAAATGTAGAATCTGAATAACTGGTTAATAATTATGAGAATTTTGAGTAGTTTGGATACGCTAAAATAATTTCCTTTCGTATAATTATTGGAAAGAATTAATTATAATCCAAAAGAAATTGCATGTCATACACCATTGCATCAGAACCTCCGCATGGTGAATAATCAAAAAAAAAAGAAATAGGAATGAATGGAATGAGAGAAAAGATCGAACGAAATCCAGAGCGAGAAAGATACAGAGAAACAGAGGAGAAGTTATCACCGAACGAGAGTACGAATGAGAAAAGACGAATGGAAATGTACGTGTATGTATGTGTGTGTGTGTGTGTGTGTGTGACATCGAGAGCCTATGCTCTCATACTGGTATGCTGGTCAACGCGTGGCCCATAGGAGAAGTCAAATGCAAGCATGGAGGGATGAGAAGGAGAGAGTGACCAGAATGAAGAAGAGGGGTTTACTCCTCCGCTGTGTGGAACCTCCAAAACGAGGGATAGAGTGAGTGAGAAAATAAATATGAAATATGTAAGTATGAGAGAGACAGAGTGAGCGTCTTCATGAAAAGACGGCGTATGTGCGAGAAATTCGTTTTCTGATCATTAGGTAATAATGGAATAATTATTATAAAGGAATGCAGGAGTGAATATTATATTATGAGGATGAATTCGTGTTAATCATAAGTATAAATTTTCGATTATATAGATTCTAGGGGATCATTGGGGATGCGAGGTGGAGGCGGCGGAGGAGCCTGGAGCGTCTAAGGCGTCTAAGGGCGTACCTCCCCACCGCCGAAACTAAGCCATCCTAGAGGACCCTATATAAGACCGGGTAATGAGCCCGCGGTATGTTCGTCAGAGTCGGAAGAAAATGTTAAGTAACGAATCGCTGGCAATCGGAGGCCACAGTAGATCTTAGTTTGTAGTCGCGGTATGTCAGAACGTTCAGAAAATCCGGAGAAATTCTAAGCCGAATCACTGTTCGTCGCGTCAATTATTTTTCTTTATATACTTTTCATCATTTTTGGCACAGTATCTCAAGTTTATTTTATTTTATTTTTTTCAACCGATTTCAATACCGAACAACTTTATTTTTGCGAACAATTTTATTTTTACAAACCATTTTATTTTTTGCGAACCATTTTATTTTTGCGAACAATTTTATTTTTGCGAACCAATTTATTTTTGCGGACAATATTTTTATTCCTATTTTGTTGTGAACAGACTTTTCATTTTCTTTTCGTGTGGACATTGTGTTTTAAAGAGCAATATATATTTTTTTCGTGTGAACATTTTGTTTTGTTGGACATTGTTTGCCCTGCCACAAATCTACCATTACGTTCAACCTCGTGGTCAATCGTTTCCATCGTCGTCATCGTCCAATTTCTGCCGGCCTTACACTCACTTTGTTTCTATAATCATCGAAGTAGTAAGTATCTCAAAATGTTTTCTCGCATGTGTCAGTATATTTTCGTTCGTGTTGCGCGGTGTCTCCGACCCCGGTCGACACCCCAAGACGGCTCGAGGCCCGTAACCGAAGCTACCGGGTTACTCACCGTTGAAGGTCTATGAAATATTTTCGTCGTTGTTTTTCCTTTTCGCGTTATTTTTGTCGTTTTAGATTCAGATTTTTGGTGTTAAATTCAGTTTTATGGAAATTTAAATTTTTGTGTTAAATTCAGTTTTATAGAGATTCAGATTTTTGGTGGTATGAGTTCTTACACCGACTCCCCTGAGGGTTGCGGGCTCCCAACACCATCTACCCTTGGTCTCCTCTCGTATCCGTTTGTCCCCGGTTCGATTCCCGCTGCCGGAGCTTGTCGCGCACTCGCTAGATTTAAACACCTGGGACAGAAACAGTCGTAGTTCGTACGCCCTGCCTCTGCAGCTACGTCCGAGCCCGTTTGTGCTTTTACCATCTGCTGTGCTACGACAGCTTCTCGCTGCCGGAGCTCGTCTCGCACACGCTAGATGTCAGCACATTGGGACAGAAGCAGTCGTAGTTCGTACGTCCTATTTCTGGAGCTACGTCCGAGCCCGTTGTGTTTTCATCAGCTGTGCTACGGCATCGGGAATCGAACCCGAGACATCTTCCCAGCCTTTCGGTCACCACACCAAGGCGCTGGTTTCCTTTGGACCTACTTTTTTAGGTGGATTCCGAACCACCGGGTCACAGAAAAAGCACTTAGAAAATTTTTCCATTGTTGCCGACAGTGGGAATCGAACCCGGCCACATCGCGCGCCACTGCGTGCGAGCCGAGCACGCTACCCACTGCGCTACTGCTCCCCTGTTAGATTCAGATTTTTGGTGTTAAATTCAGTTTTATGGAGATTCAGATTTTTGTGTTAAATTCAGTTTTATGGAGATTCAGATTTTTGTGTTTTATGGAAATTCAGATTTTTGGTGTTAAATTCAGTTCTATGGAGATTCAGATTTTTGTGTTAAATTCAGTTTTATGGAGATTCAGATTTTTGTGTTTTATGGAAATTCAGATTGTTGTGTTAAATTCAGTTTTGTGAAAAGTCATCTCAATTTAACTTCAGTTTTGCGAAAAGTGTCTGATCAAAATTATTTTCCCAATTTTATCTTCCTCATGTTTAAGTTCATGTCACGTACAACGTTACAATTTAAAAATTCCTTTTTCTTAATTTTATTTTACGTTTTTAAAATAAGTCGAGACCCACACGAACTTCAAACCAAAAACGTGCATCTTTAGAACTTTTCACACGCCTAGATTTTCGTAATAACTCTGCATGTGGGAAGCAATAAACTTCCAAATTTATGCGACAAGTTCTTTTGAAGTCATAGTTCGTTTTTCTCAAAACGAACTGTGAACCGCAGGTGCAGCACTAAGCTATAAAAATACCCCCTCCTACGATTAGTACATAGCCACGCGTCAATATATATATGTATACATGCATAGGCCTGCTTGACTCTTCTCAGCATGAGAATGTTTTCGTCAAGAGCCACAAGTGTTACAATAAAGGAAGCCGCTAAGCGTTCCTAAGACACGTGGGTAAGAGACCCTAATAATATCTTCATTGCCTCTCTGGAAAAGAATTTCCAAGAATTGTAGAAGAAGTCGAGCACGCCGATGCCCAAATTCGAAGACGCCACACACTCTTTCTTTCTCTCTCTCACTCTACCGCTCTCTGTTCATTCACACACACCACACACAAGATGCAATGTTACATATTAGCCACAGAGCGCACGTGTTCCTCCACCCCCGCATAAATGGACCTGTATGGGACCTCGGCATGAGAGCAGTAATAAGAATTTTCCGACCGAGCTCCGAGTGCAACCATAGAGATGGCCAAGAGCCCTATGACACTCGGATAACAAGTCGTAAAATCTGATTTTTATTGCTGCTCAAGAAATAGAAACTAGATGAAAGCACCAAAAGCGGCGATGCCTAAAATTATAAACCCCACCTCCCACGATTCACTTAACCCCACTCTTTCAAAAATACGGATAGTCAATCTCAGCAGGAGATAAGCTACACCTCTATGACCATATTTGAAAATTCGAATCCCTTCCATTATTCAGATTCCGATCTTATAAAAAGGCACCCCTTTTGCCCAAAAACTAGTTCCGTCATAACCACAGTCGCGTCAGAAGCGCAGTTCCGGGCTCACATTATAAGAATTATCAGAAGTTTTAAAAGTTATATTTACCAAAGATTATTTTACACCGCTGACTCCGTGTAGAGTTGCTCAGTTTATATAAACTACCAATATTATTGAAGTTCATCGAACAAGTGTTTATCAAAAGAAATTAATCTATAAGTTTACGAAAATTGTGCGAGTTCATCGAACTAACATAACATCGAATCATCAAAACAAGTTATAAACGTCGACACCTCTCCGTTAAGGTAAATTTACAATCGTTATAATATCTTATGTAATTGCATTGGTTTAATATAATTATAATTTGAGTTTGCAAGACATACTAGATAATTGTTGCTCATTTTATAACCTTTGCCCTTACTAGATTGACTTCAAGTGTGTAAAGAATCCTAGATCCCTTTGCACTATTACGAGAATATCCTATATTAAACTCCCAAAACTATAATTCGGGCATACAAGACATCCTAGATAATTGTTGCTCGTCTTGTAATCTCATGTTAAACAATCCTAGATCCCTTTGGCATATCCCTAAATAACAAATTCATTTATTCCTAGTCCGAATAACAAGACTTCTCGAGGTCTATCAGCATACTTTCCCACTACCTATTATCCATCCGGGTAATAACAGAGTTAGCGTTTACCGCTCGACGCTTGACTCGATTTTCCTACCGTCTCCGGACGTGACATTCAATTCTTTGTCCAATTTATTTCGCGTCCTTTAAAATTATTTTTATTTTTGTTTGTGCAGTTCGATTATTTCAATGTTCCGAGTAAATCATTCCGAAAGACCTGTTCGTGTTTCAATCGATTGTAGGATTATTTTTCGTGTGAATTTATTTTCTCCTAGGAAGTGCTCATGTTTGTAAATTCAGTGAAATGTGTGCGAGTTAAATTCATTTGAGTCATTCACGTTTTGTTCCGGAAAATAATGGATCAATAGTGTTTTTTTTGTGTTTATCATTTGATATTCATTTCCAATATAAATTTATGCATTATTCGTGGTTGAATTCATTTTCAAGTAATTTCGGATTTCTTTGAGTGATTAAATTCAATCGAGTCGTGGTTGAGTAAATTCTGTGTTGTTTCTTTGCGTGAGTTGTCCTGTCTATCAACCATGGACCTTTTCCAATTGAAGATAGCTGTCGTTGTAGTAGGGGTCATTTTAGTGCTCGCGATAATTTTGTTTGTCCTTGCAGTTTGCGCGGATAAACCCCAGGAGGCTCATCTGGAGGATGGCCATGTAGTTTATTTTCTTCCGCGTCAGTGACAGTTTAGTTCCCGTTTTATTCAGAATTTATTTAATGCAATCATACCATTTTTGTCCCTTCATATTACGAGTTTATTTGTCAGATTTTCCCGAATTGCAATTCATTAGTCTTTTCCGATGTATCTCGCGCAAAATTAAAGTGTTTTTGTTCGTGAGATTTTATTTTAATTTGCCATTGTTACCAAATTATGCACTCTCCGCCCATCCTGAGCAATTTTCCGCAAGGTTAGGCTCAAAACAGGGCAATAACCTGGCCAATGCCGATTTTATCTCGAATAACGTGTTAAAGGGAAAGCCGCGCTTTTCTTGGCCGAGATAAGAAAAATCGAGGGTCAGGACGTAACAGAGGACCAGTCACTGCATCGGGAGAATGTTATCGCAAGAAACCCGATACTCTGCCCGGCTGTGATGCAAAAAGATCATCATTCGTAAAATACGTGTAAATTGACTATGTAAGGCAAGATGATTTTTTTCTTGACATTTCGATTGATATCATGGCACATTTTATACTTTGAAGGTTTTTCATACGTAATAAACTCTACTGTAAGCAATTTATATATTTCGATTATCGAAAAGGTTTTTACTCCGAACGTGCTCGATATTTTTTTCTACGTTGTCCTTGAAAATGCTGCCTTGCATCATTCTAGAGTATCATCGAATGTTCCAGAAGTTTCAAGATGTCATCTGATATAACTACGCAGTTTCAAATTTTCGTTTCATTTATTACTAACAATTAGAATTATCACGCGGTTTTGAAATCCAATATCGGCGCATTCCCGCGAATCGTCGAAATAATAATTATTAGTAGAATCTAATTGAAGGCTCGTCTGAACGTAGACAATGTATAATAGAATTGTCGGCATTGACCTTCAACTGTGTTGGGAAAATCCGGTTCCAATTCTCGCGCGCAGTTCCTAGGTAGCAGCACCTCTCGGGCAACTCTCTTCGCGCGCTTTCTCTCGGAATTTCCGCACAAACTCGGGAGAAAGGGATGGTTATTCCTCATTATTAAGGAATCGATCTACCGCTCAACACGTGGCAAAACGTTATCTTTATCCGGAAAACTCTAATTCATCGGATATTGTTCGGTCGTGCTCGATCGCGGTTTTTCGGGCATTTGCGTATTGGACCATGACCACTCGGAATACTCTTGAATCAACTCGCAGTAGTAGTCTCAACGAATACATCAAGGTGGTTATGCGTGTTCTAGAGAAGTTATCCGGCCATTCTCATCTTAATATCTCGAAATCGGTGAATCCCGTGTTCCGTAAACACTGCTATGTGGCTGGACTCTTGCGGCATAACGCTCGTTTCGTGGTTGTAACTCACAATCAACTCTAATCTCGGTAATTCTCTCGGCGTAGGAGACGAGCTCTCGCAACACAAAAGTCGGCCTCGTGGCAGCGTCGTCGGCCATTTTGAACTGTCCCGGTGATTCTCGATTGTATCGAATGTACATTCGATTGTTCTGCCTTTTCTGTAGCGGGTCGCAGTCCGTGGTCGGTCATCCACCGTCCGACTCGTCTCATCGTCTGGTTCAGTTTGTACTGCGCCAGTTCCGGAGACCGCTCGGTTATCACCGCCGCCACGTCGTCAGCGTACGCGACTAGGCAAACGCCGAGCGGAAGCTCCATTCTGAGCAGGCTGTCATAGATCCCGTTCCAGAAGTCAGGTCCAAGGATCAATCCTTGGGTGACTCCCGCGGTAATCTGTCGCGTCACTTGTCCTTCGATCGTCTCGTACGTCAGTTGTCTGTTTTGAAGGTAGTCCTCCACAAGCCGGAGCAGGTACACTGAAGGGCATTAATGCCTGGTCTGACAATTTTGAGGGGGCTTGGCACCTTTTTTTACGGCCCTGGCCAAGTGACGGTCGCGATCTCGTATAGATGACACATTTAAGCGACTGATTGAAATGACAGATCGTGATCAAGCTCAATTTTGAGGTTTCGCGGTGCATTTCTTCATCAGAAGCAAATGTGACAGCTGAGATATCTATAATATTTGACAGATCGCGATCGAGATTGATTTTGAGGTTTCACGATACGTTTATTCGGAGAAAGCGAATATATGTGACAGCTGAGCTATATGCGTAATCCATAACATTTGAATTACGAATGTGAATAACAAAGTTAAAACGTTGAAAAATATGGAAATATATTTCCTAAAGAAGAAAAATAATTAACTTTAAAAACAATTAATATTATGACTGAAAAATATTCAAGTGATATCAAAGGAAGGGTTTTTCATCATTGAATAATTTTTTTAATAAATTGTAGTTTACACTTCAACGGAAAAGTTTTGGAAAAAATCGACGTATTAGTGAAAATTTCCGACAATTCTTGTTTCAAAGTTGTGAGTCATTTCTGATGCATGAGCATTATCGAAAATGAACTAGAAATTATTTTCGTGTAAAAAGTTCTTCCTCGTCGTGTGAGATAATTATTATTATCGTATTAATATTAATAATAATAATGATATAAATAATAATAATTGTTATGCTTATTCTAATTAATATGATCATAGTTGTGATAATGAAAACAATTATTACTGATATTCTTATTCTGATGATGATTCCTATTATTATTAGTATTACTCGATCGGCAGTAATGCACTAGGGCATGTTGACATTTATTCCACTTCTGGTTGCTTGAAATTATATTACTGATGATTAATTCTGTCTGAGAGTGAATTTTCCCATAGATCAAAAATTATGTCACGAATTGGAGTGCGAAGTTTTTTTTTCATAATTGATAAAAACTATGAAAATTAGCATTTCTCGAAAAATGTCGACATAACTGACAGAGAGGAGTGGTCGAGGAGACCCCAAAGACGGTTAGAGTGAAAGAACCGAATCCTTGTTGGGCGACGACTATCATTATTATTGATGTGACTTGTAATCGAAATAGGTCAGCACCACGGTTGAAATGATTAGACTAGGACTTTAGACTAAAATAATAATTATAAAAAAGGTTTTGATAGTTTAAAAATTATTTTAAAAAAAATCGACGATCGAGAATGAACGCTGCTGGTGGTTCTTGTGCCATTGCAAACTATTCTTTGGCGGGAATTGTGAGG
The DNA here is from genome assembly GCA_963564615.1 of Rhorus exstirpatorius. NCBI lineage: Eukaryota > Metazoa > Arthropoda > Insecta > Hymenoptera > Ichneumonidae > Rhorus > Rhorus exstirpatorius. The sequence continues at coordinate 7,695,139 of OY751315.1, forward strand.
GTTCGTGTTTTACTACACATGATCAGAATGACGACCAAATATCCTACAATGATCAATGAGCAAAATAAAATCTAAGTGTCCGATTGAAAGATTCCGATCTACTCAATATTTGATTAATTACGATACGCTTGTCGTGTTTACAGGAATCTCATGCGGTAGTAGTAAACATGCATGGCTAACCACGAGAAAAAAGACTCATCTTCCACTGCGAGCCCAATGGTCATTTTTGCCCAATAGCTGCTTCAGTTTCATTTTCTAACATCGGATAACGAGCAGCCCATCCTAGAGATTCATATATGGACACCCCAACAGCTGGAACAAATCCTAAGTGTTGTATTAAAAGTCGTGATACATGATTAGAGACTTGAAACCCCCCACAGCGATTTGCATTTCATTTATTAGCTTTTGATAACGTGCATACGTGTATTGAGATTTCCACTTTTCACCCTTCGGGGGTGGTACTAGTGGCAAGTGAGGGACGAAAAATTATAGAATAACGTCAGGGACCGAATGAAACCAATAACCATGCTTGTTTCATTTCCTAAGTTCCGATTACGAGCAGCCCGATCTCGAGGTACACATTTCGACACCCTAATGGGTGAAACAAATGGCAAAAATGGCACGAAAAATTATAAAATAATGTCAGAGATCAGATAGACCCAAAGTCCATGCTTGTTGAATATCCTAACATCGGATTACGAGCAGCCCAATCTCGAGATTCACATATGGACACCTTAAGAGGCTAAACAAATAGCAAGAATAGCACGAAAAATTGTAAAACAAGGTCAGGGATCAAATGGCGTCACAGTCCATACTCGTTTCACTTCCTAACATCGAATTACGAGCAGCCCAATCTCGGGATTCACATTCGGACACCTGAAGAGGTAAAACAAATGGCAAGTATGGCACAAAAATTATAAAATTCTGTCAGGGATCAGATAGAACCAGAGTCCATGCTCGTTTAATTTCCTAGCATCAGATTAAGAGCAGCCCGATCTCGAGATTCATGTTTGGGCACCTTACGAGGTGAAACGAATGGCGAGAATGGCACGAAAAAATATAAAATAATGTCAGAGATCAGATGGAACCAAAAGCTATGTTTGTTTCATTTCCTAACATTGAATAGCAAGCAGCACGATATCGAGATTCACATTTGGACACCTTACGAGGTGAAACAAATGGCGAGAATGGCACGAAAAATTATAAAATAATGTTAGGGATCAAATGGACCAAATTGCTATGTTTGTTTCATTTCCTCACATCGAACAGCAAGCAGCACAATATCGGGATTCACATTCGGACACCTAAAAAGGTGAAACAAATGGCGACAATGGCACGAAAAATTATAAAATTCTGTCTGGGATCAGATAGAACCAGAGTCCATGCTCGTTTAATTTCCTAGCATCAGATTAAGAGCAGCCCGATCTCGAGATTCATGTTTGGGCACCTGACGAGGTGAAACGAATGGCGAGAATGGCACGAAAAAATATAAAATAATGTCAGAGATCAGATGGAACCAAAAGCTATGTTTGTTTCATTTCCTAACATTGAATAGCAAGCAGCACGATATCGAGATTCACATTTGGACACCTTACGAGGTGAAACAAATGGCGAGAATGGCACGAAAAATTATAAAATAATGTTAGGGATCAAATGGACCCAATTGCTATGTTTGTTTCATTTCCTCACATCGAACAGCAAGCAGCACAATCTCGGGATTCACATTCGGACACCTAAAAAGGTGAAACAAATGGCGACAATGGCACGAAAAAATATAAAATAATGTCAGAGATCAGATGGAACCAAAGCTATGTTTGTTTCATTTCCTAACATCGAATAGCAAGCAGCCCGATCTCGAGATTCATATTTGGGCACCTTACGAGGTGAAACAAATGGCGAGAATGGCACGAAAAAATATAAAATAATGTCACAGATCAGATGAAACCAAAAGCTATGTTTGTTTCATTTCCTAACATTGAATAGCAAGCAGCACGATCTCGAGATTCACATTTGGACACCTTACGAGGTAAAACAAAAGGCAAGAATGGCACGAAAAATAATAAAACAACGTCAGGTATCAGATGGAACCAAGTCCATGCTTGTTTCATTTCGTCACATCGGGCTGCTCGTTATCTGATGTTCGGAAATGAAACAAAAATAACTTTAGGGTTAATCTAATTCTCGACAATATTTTAGAATTTTTCGCACACATACTTTTATTTGTTTCACCTCTTAAGGTGTCTAATTGAGAATCTCGAGATTGGGCTGATCGTAATTCGATGGTAAGAAATCAAACAAGCACGGATTTTGGGTCTAACTGATCCCTGACATTATTTTGTAATTTTTCGTGCCATTCTTACTATTCGATTCACCTCGTAAGGTGTCCAAATGTGAATCTCGAGATCAGGTTGCTCGTATACGGATGCTAGGAAATTAAACAAGCAGGACTTCGGTTCCATCTGATCCCTGACATTATTTTATAATATTTCGTGCCATAATTGTCATTCGTTTCACCTCTTTAGGTGTCCGAATGTGGATCTCGAAATCGTTCTGCTTGCTATTCGATGTTAGGAAATGAACCAAACATAGCTTTTGGGTCTATCTGATCCCTAACATTGTTTTATAATTTTTCGTGCCATTTTCGCCATTTGTTTCACCTCGTAAAGTGCCCAAATATGAATCTCGTGATCGGGCCGTCTTAATCTGATGCTAGGAAATTAAATGAGCATGGACTTTGCTTCCATCTGATCCCTGACATTATTTTATAATTTTTATGCCATTCTCGCCATTTGTTTCACTTCGTAAGGTGTCCAAATGTGAATCTCGATATCGTGCTGCTTGCTATTCAATGTTAGGAAATGAAACAAACATAGCTTTTGGTTCCATCTGATCTCTGACATTATTTTATATTGTTTCGTGCCATTCTCGCCATTTGTTTCACCTCGTAAGGTGCCCAAACATGAATCTCGAGATCGGGCTGCTCTTAATCTGATGCTAGGAAATTAAACGAGCATGGACTCTGGTTCTATCTGATCCCTGACAGAATTTTATAATTTTTGTGCCATACTTGCCATTTGTTTTACCACTTCAGGTGTCCAAATGTGAATCTCAAGATCGCGCTGCTGGCTATTCGATGTTAGGAAATGAAACAAACATCACATTTGGTTCCAACTGATCTGTGACATTATTTTATAATTTTTCGTACTATTCTCGCCATTTGTTTCACCTCGTAAGGTGTCTAAATGTGAATCTCGCGATCGTGCTGCTTGCAATTCGATGTTAGGAAATGAAACAAACATAGCTTTTGGTTTCATCTGATCCCTAAAATTATTTTTTAATTTTTCGTGCCATTCTCGCCATTTGTTTTACCTCGTAAGGTGTCTAAATGTGAATTTTGAGATCGTGCTGCTTGCTATTCAATGTTAGGAAATGAAACAAACATAGCTTTTGGTTTCATCTGATGTGTGAAATTATTTTATATTTTTTCGTGCCATTGTCGCCATTTGTTTCACCTTTTTAGGTGTCCGAATGTGAATCCCGAGATTGTGCTGCTTGCTGTTCGATGTGAGGAAATGAAACAAACATAGCAATTGGGTCCATTTGATCCCTAACATTATTTTATAATTTTTCGTGCCATTCTCGCCATTTGTTTCACCTCGTAAGGTGTCCAAATGTGAATCTCGATATCGTGCTGCTTGCTATTCAATGTTAGGAAATGAAACAAACATAGCTTTTGGTTCCATCTGATCTCTGACATTATTTTATATTTTTTCGTGCCATTCTCGCCATTCGTTTCACCTCGTAAGGTGCCCAAACATGAATCTCGAGATCGGGCTGCTCTTAATCTGATGCTAGGAAATTAAACGAGCATGGACTCTGGTTCTATCTGATCCCTGACAGAATTTTATAATTTTTGTGCCATACTTGCCATTTGTTTTACCTCTTCAGGTGTCCGAATGTGAATCCCGAGATTGGGCTGCTCGTAATTCGATGTTAGGAAGTGAAACGAGTATGGACTGTGACGCCATTTGATCCCTGACCTTGTTTTACAATTTTTCGTGCTATTCTTGCTATTTGTTTAGCCTCTTAAGGTGTCCATATGTGAATCTCGAGATTGGGCTGCTCGTAATCCGATGTTAGGATATTCAACAAGCATGGACTTTGGGTCTATCTGATCTCTGACATTATTTTATAATTTTTCGTGCCATTTTTGCCATTTGTTTCACCCATTAGGGTGTCGAAATGTGTACCTCGAGATCGGGCTGCTCGTAATCGGAACTTAGGAAATGAAACAAGCATGGTTATTGGTTTCATTCGGTCCCTGACGTTATTCTATAATTTTTCGTCCCTCACTTGCCACTAGTACCACCCCCGAAGGGTGAAAAGTGGAAATCTCAATACACGTATGCACGTTATCAAAAGCTAATAAATGAAATGCAAATCGCTGTGGGGGTTTTCAAGTCTCTAATCATGTATCACGACTTTTAATACAACACTTAGGATTTGTTCCAGCTGTTGGGGTGTCCATATATGAATCTCTAGGATGGGCTGCTCGTTATCCGATGTTAGAAAATGAAACTGAAGCAGCTATTGGGCAAAAATGACCATTGGGCTCGCAGTGGAAGATGAGTCTTTTTTCTCGTGGTTAGCCATGCATGTTTACTACTACCGCATGAGATTCCTGTAAACACGACAAGCGTATCGTAATTAATCAAATATTGAGTAGATCGGAATCTTTCAATCGGACACTTAGATTTTATTTTGCTCATTGATCATTGTAGGATATTTGGTCGTCATTCTGATCATGTGTAGTAAAACACGAACCCTCACAATTCCCGCCAAAGAATAGTTTGCAATGGCACAAGAACCACCAGCAGCGTTCATTCTCGATCGTCGATTTTTTTTAAAATAATTTTTAAACTATCAAAACCTTTTTTATAATTATTATTTTAGTCTAAAGTCCTAGTCTAATCATTTCAACCGTGGTGCTGACCTATTTCGATTACAAGTCACATCAATAATAATGATAGTCGTCGCCCAACAAGGATTCGGTTCTTTCACTCTAACCGTCTTTGGGGTCTCCTCGACCACTCCTCTCTGTCAGTTATGTCGACATTTTTCGAGAAATGCTAATTTTCATAGTTTTTATCAATTATGAAAAAAAAACTTCGCACTCCAATTCGTGACATAATTTTTGATCTATGGGAAAATTCACTCTCAGACAGAATTAATCATCAGTAATATAATTTCAAGCAACCAGAAGTGGAATAAATGTCAACATGCCCTAGTGCATTACTGCCGATCGAGTAATACTAATAATAATAGGAATCATCATCAGAATAAGAATATCAGTAATAATTGTTTTCATTATCACAACTATGATCATATTAATTAGAATAAGCATAACAATTATTATTATTTATATCATTATTATTATTAATATTAATACGATAATAATAATTATCTCACACGACGAGGAAGAACTTTTTACACGAAAATAATTTCTAGTTCATTTTCGATAATGCTCATGCATCAGAAATGACTCACAACTTTGAAACAAGAATTGTCGGAAATTTTCACTAATACGTCGATTTTTTCCAAAACTTTTCCGTTGAAGTGTAAACTACAATTTATTAAAAAAATTATTCAATGATGAAAAACCCTTCCTTTGATATCACTTGAATATTTTTCAGTCATAATATTAATTGTTTTTAAAGTTAATTATTTTTCTTCTTTAGGAAATATATTTCCATATTTTTCAACGTTTTAACTTTGTTATTCACATTCGTAATTCAAATGTTATGGATTACGCATATAGCTCAGCTGTCACATATATTCGCTTTCTCCGAATAAACGTATCGTGAAACCTCAAAATCAATCTCGATCGCGATCTGTCAAATATTATAGATATCTCAGCTGTCACATTTGCTTCTGATGAAGAAATGCACCGCGAAACCTCAAAATTGAGCTTGATCACGATCTGTCATTTCAATCAGTCGCTTAAATGTGTCATCTATACGAGATCGCGACCGTCACTTGGCCAGGGCCGTAAAAAAAGGTGCCAAGCCCCCTCAAAATTGTCAGACCAGGCATTAATGCCCTTCAGTGTACCGTGGGACCCCAAAGCCGCCTCTCAGCGACTCCAAGATGTCCACCCACCCGGCCGAGTTGAAGGCGTTCTTTACGTCCAGTATTACCAGCAGCACGATGGGTCGCGCTGCGTGGCAATCGTTGCTGCGTGGGTCGTTGATCGACCCTTTCGGAAGCCGAACTGCTGGTCCGAGAGCCCCCCCTCCATTCTGTATTGCGTTCGTGAGTCGTGGTCGCAGTAACTGTTCGTATAGTTTTCCTGTCGCGTCCAGTAGGCTCAGCAGTCGGTAAGCTGACGGCGTGCTGGGGTCCCCCTTACCCTTGGGGATAAGGACCAGCCTCGCCTCCTTCCACCGGCCACTGAAGGTCCCTGTCGTTAAGCATTTATTGTACAGGTCAAGAAGTATCTCCGGCCTCAGATTGGCCATCAGCCGGAGAATTTCCGCCGGCACCCCGTCTGGTCCCGGCGCCTTACCCATCTTCATCGCCTTGGTTGCTCTGGAAAGCTCCTCAGCGGTAAAAACGGGGGTCGCCACTGTTTCGTCGTCGTCGTCCGTTGCGTCCGTACGCGTCAGTTGTGTCGGAAAAAGTCCGCCTACGATCCGTCGTGCTGTTTCAGCGTCTTTAAGGTCCGGCGGGATCTGGGCCCCTAGTGTACCGGTCACTATCTTGTAACCCGTACCCAAGGGGTCCCGGTCCACCTCCTCACAGAGCCTCTTCCAGCATCGCGTTTTGCTGTCTCTGATAGCGTTCGTCAGTCGTTTTCGTTCCGTCTTGTATTAAGCCTGGAGGGTTTCCCTTTCGGGTCTGCCGCCAGCCCTCGTAACCCGTCTACGTTTCGCCAGGCAACTCTTCCGCAGTTCAGCCATCTTGTCCGTCCACCAGTATTGTTGTTGTTGTTGTTGTTGTTGTTGTTGTTGTTGTTGTTGTTGTTGTTGTTGTTGTTGTTGTTGTTGTTGTTGTTGTTGTTGTTGTTGTTGTTGTTGTTGTTGTTGTTGTTGTTGTTGTTGTTGTTGTTGTTGTTGTTGTTGTTGTTGTTGTTGTTGTTGTTGTTGTTGTTGTTGTTGTTGTTGTTGTTGTTGTTGTTGTTGTTGTTGTTGTTGTTGTTGTTGTTGTTGTTGTTGTTGTTGTTGTTGTTGTTGTTGTTGTTGTTGTTGTTGTTGTTGTTGTTGTTGTTGTTGTTGTTGTTGTTGTTGTTGTTGTTGTTGTTGTTGTTGTTGTTGTTGTTGTTGTTGTTGTTGTTGTTGTTGTTGTTGTTGTTGTTGTTGTTGTTGTTGTTGTTGTTGTTATTGTTGTTGTTGTTGTTGTTTATATTATTATCGTATCACTTGCGAATGTCAAGGATTCATCGGAAGTATTATTATTATGTAAGCAATTTTACGAAAAGTTCTTCAAAATTGTCCCTCCCAACATTCCACAGTATCATCGAATGACCTTGAGTGGTCTAGAAGCGGTGATGTATGTCTGCTTAGATATGACGGTCAAAATGGAAAATAGATGCAAATTGAAGCTTGCAGATTGTTTCTTTTGAATTTCGCACAATGCTCAAACCTTCCTCTATGAGCAGGCCAAAGTTCATGAAAGTTGACATACAGGAAGCAATCGATTTTGTGCGAAATTTTGAGGAAGCAATTTGCAAGTATAAATTTGTTTTTATCATTAGTGTGGGTTGAAAAATACCCTTGTTTGCTTGTGATGGGCACATTAAAGGCTTTGTTTTTTTACCGTAATTTTTTAAAAGGTTTACATGTTTGACAATTTTTTTTCACCGTAAAATACCTCATATGCAGTTGCTCGCGAAGCGAGTGCATGAAACATGCTAGTTCATTTTAAAAAATTCCACCAGTACAGGGCGACAGGAAGTTAGAGATTTAGTAATATTGGAATTCAAATCCCACCCATACAAATGAAACTCTCTAAATTATATGCCGTACAAAATCTATCTGATGGATTCGAAGTCATAATGAAGGGACATATTACTTTATACAATTGAATGCAATTTATTTGTGTTGCTCACCAAAGGAAAGAAGATTGAGAATCCAAGAATATACAAATTTCTTGGTGAATTCAAGTCGACGTACTGAAGTGTGGACAGTCCTGCAAAAGTTTTCAATCAGAGTAATAGGAAATGATTAATCGAAATATTTTAAGATCAGAAGTGTAACAAGGATAGTTCAAACCCAAGATCCCTACCCCGAAACTTACCGACATTTTTTAGCTCGGACATGAACCACTTAGCCGAGACACAAACGGGGGGGGGGTAGGGGTAGGGAATCACTACCAACCGGAGTGCACCTAATCTTTCGCGGGTCGAGGGGGGGGGGGGGGGGGGCTTCTTTTGAGGGTGGCATTGGAATGTTGCTATGTCTAACAGGTAAATAGCAAACTGGAGGATTAGATTTTTCAACCGTCCACGACACTACCCCCTGCAGGGCTAGCCTTGTAAATTTAAGCGAGGGGATATGCTTGTCGAGACACCCTAATCTAAGTGTATCATTTTCACCGTGCCTTTTAAGATAGCATTGGAATGTTGTCATTTTATCGGCAGAGTGCACTTTACGTAATTTTTCACAATGGCATTGGAATGTCACTTAACTGGCGCGTCTGTCTGTCGCGTCCTCATTTCCTGTCATAAATCACTGCTGGTCACGTGCTAGGTGTCAGACCACAGTCTGGAAAAGGCCTAATCGTGAGGTCATAAAATCTTAGAGATGCCTATGATAGGGTCTGGCTGCTCCTTGATACCTGAAAAAATTCGTTTAAGTGTTCCTTACAGCTATTTTTCAGGCCGTGTGTATCCAAGCGTTTCCCCATCACTGACTGGTGCGTAAGTAGCGCAGGGTGTCACGCTGGATCCTTTGTCAAACCACGATGAAATTGGGACGAAAAGCAGATTAAAAATATGGAAAAGCACGTTCGATTCGATACTCGAGCTAAAATTCATAGAATGTATGCATGAAATTATGCGTATAGAGCCACTCGCCGAGGCCGGTGGGAAGAAGTTGCGCGTGATCGTGAGCGATTTAGATTAAGAACTAAAAAATGCGGAAAACTGATTGAATCTGTATTGACGGAGAAAAAAATTTAACGGAAAATGGTATACTGATATGCGTCATCGACGTGTTTCGACCTGTTTCGAGTCCTCCCATTACCTTCGAGAGCGGATGATGCCATATTGCATGTCTGAACACGCTTGAGCCTGCACAGTGGTGGATATACGTGCAAAGAGTCGACTATGACGCTAGATATTTTGACAAACCATCGGAAAATGAGGCTTTGATGTCCATGGAATGCCGCTATGACGCGCTCAGTGGCTTTCTTGCAATCAGCATGGATGGAGAAAGAAAAGCGTTCAAATATTCCTAACGGGTATTCTGCTGACCGCCGCAACGCTACTCTCTGGAACCCAATGTTTAATCTTTGTCCTTCTCGACCCAAGCCCGTGCGCCTGATATACCTGCCGATGCTGACGGTCCAGAAAATGGCAGAGAGGGGGAGTGGGAGTATATATTGCTCACTCCAATCATTTAACCCTCCATTAACACTTGTGCAGTCTTTATTTCTTCTCGGGTTTTTTTTTCTCCTAATATGGATACCCATAAGTGTAAGAAGCTCATTGCCATTATGGAAAAAGCTTATTTAATTTCACAAAAAAGATCATCACCAGCTATAGCACTAAGGTGGATTAGGGAGGGGGAAAAAAACGTGAAACTATTGACGAAAATTTCTCGGCGCGAATGTCCCTCAGTGCATGAGAAAATGCGCATTCAAGCAACAATTGCGTCGGTTCTATCGGTGATAGAAAAATTAAAGAAAAGAGGAGGAGCTGGTTCTGGAGCAGCTGATAAAGGCCAATGGAAGGATTTCGAGACGGCGTTTAAAAAAAGAATCCAAATGGGCATAGTCATAAACCTTCAACATAAAGATCTCGATGCGTTTCTCGACGATTCTAAACCCTTGATCCTCGCCAAATTAGAAGCTGCATCCCGGCAGTATGGTAATTTAATGGTTAACGTAATATTAGCGTGCAAGTTTCATCTCAAAAAAATAAGTGAAACTGCGTTGGAGGATAAACTTTTCAACACGCGGAATGAAGCATTTCTTCCCTCTACGAACATAGACATGTGGTTCCAGGAGCATGTAAAGGATCAGTTGTTGAAAGAAATTCCGGAATTTCATGGGAAAGATTCCGGCTGGTCACTGCATGAAGTAGCCAACCTAACTGTGAATTTGAACAAATACGTGCCACTCCGGGGAGGTACATACGTCAGTGTTCCGAAAGATATTCAGCGGAAGCGTGCAGTACTCAATATAGAGAGCAATGGCGAATTTTGCTTTTTATGGCCAGTCACTGCTGCACTTTCTCTGCCAGTTCTAAAATGCAATCGAGCAAGTTCTAATAGACATTTAAGTGAAGTGTTACAGTACAAAGGTTTAGATTTTCCAATTACTGTAAAAAAAATGCCAACCTTTGAAAAAATGAATAACCTTAAAATTAACATTTACGATGTTGATAATCAGAGGAAGAACAGTGTAATCGTACCGACGTACATCAGGAAACAAGTATCTCCTAAATCAACAATTCACCTTCTCATGCTCGAGAGTGACAGGCATGATTGTGATGACGATGATCTTGCGAGTCCTATCCATCACTTTGCATGGATAAAAGAAAATTCGTGCGCAGTGAGCTCGCAGATATCTAGTTATAATGGTGAAACATGGTTGTGTGACAAGTGTCTCTGCCACTTTCAAAGCGAAATCATGCTGCAGAAGCATATCCTCGACTGCACGAACCAGTGCCGAGTATCTTTTCCCGATGGTGATGCGAAATCCATGAGGTTTAGAAACCATAAGCATAAAGAGAATGTTCCGTTCATGATATATGCTGATCTCGAATGTCTCCTGGAGCCGATTGCACCTATGGAGGAGACTAATACAATGAGCTACCAAAAGCATGTGCCACGCTCCATCGCCTACTACTTCCACTGCTCGTACGACGATGCCATTTCAGAATTTAAATCCCATCGAGGCTTGGATTGTATTGGGTGGTTCATGGACGAATTGAAGAATATCGCGAGCTTGGTGAATACCCGGCTGGCGAACATCGTACCAATGGAGCATCTCAGTGATGACCAGCGAAGTGCATTTAATTCTGTAACCATTTGTCATATTTGCGAGAAGCCTTTTGGAAATAACGAGTTGAGAGTTCGAGATCAATGTCATCTTACGGGGAAGTATCGCGGCCCTGCACACACTGGATGTAATTTGAATTCTAAAAACTCTCGCGCGGTGCCGGTTATTTTTCATAATTTATCGGAATATGACGCTCATTTTATTAATTTTATTGATATTTATTGATTAAAGCATTAGCCGTAGCATTCGAAGGTGCGGTTTATCTTCTGGATAATCGAAATGATTCAGACAAAAAGCTACTAATGCGTTTCATAAAAACTTGTATAAACTTGTATAAACTACTCAATAATGCAGTTTTTGGGAAAACAATGGAGAATGTGAGAAAGCATCGAGAAGTAAAGCTTGTTACTGAGTGGGGTGGTCGGTATGGAGCTCGAGCTCTAATCCCTAGGGCTACGTTCCACAGCTTCACCGTATTCGACGATGATTCGGTCATCATCGAGCTCAACAGAGCAAAGGTGAAATTTAATGAGCCATTGTATGCAGGGTTTTCAATTCTTGACTTGTCAAAAATTTACATCTACGATTTCCATTATGAGTCTATGAAAAAACAGTTTGGGCAAAAAGCTCAATTAATGTACACCGACACTGATAGTCTTATATATAATATTACAATGCCTGATATATATGATGTTATGAAGCTCGACATAAACAAATTTGATACCTCCGATTATCCTCTTGACAATCCTTATGGGATGCTTTGAGCGAAAAAAGGGTGTTAGGGTTAATGAAGGATGAGAATAATTAATCGATTAAACGATCTTACTTGTAAGTGAAGTTCTGTCGTAATTGTATGAAGTGCCTCTTCCGAAGAGATAGACAGTGTAGTACCCCCGTTCCATGCCAGTATTGCCACAAGTTTAAAGCAAAAAACTTTTTGCCTGCGCTCCGTCGTCATGACAACGCGTACTGCGATATTTCTCATTCTTCTAAGCACTGCCGCAACAATCCGAGGGTAATCTCTGAAGGGAGATGGGTTATTAATGGAGGGAGGGAGCTATCTCTTCGGAAGAGGCGCTCCATACAATTACGATAGAACTTCACTCACAAGTAAGTTCGTTTAATCGATTAATTGTATTTCGCGCCCCTTTCTCGAGATAGACTGTTTATCTGTTTAAAGAATGTTGCGGTAGATAATAAGCATGCATGACCTATAAGTCATGCCTATGCCCATCTCCGTAATTTATTATAATTACGTAGGTGTATACTATAATCTAGTATAAATATTATAATATATTATGATATCAGATATTATATTGCAGAGACTTTGTAACAACATTGCAGTGCCGCAACAAAATCAGATTTCAACAATGTTTCTGAGACCTTGTTGCAACGTTGCTGAGACATTGCTGCAATGTTGCGTACTGTATGGGTATTTATTGGTATAAAAATCTTTACGCCATGTGCAGAGCATTATTCATATAGCCTCTGCATTATTCATCAATATGAATTTTCTATTGAGATTTGAAGCGAATTTATGAGATCCCTTTTAATCCCTTTTTTGAAAAAAAATGACCCATACGAAGCTCAGTTAATAAGAAAGGGTATTCTCTGACCCATCAGTGACTTGTCTCATGCAATTTGTTTCATCATTTTTAACTCTATTTTTTTTTTTTTAATTCATAATTTTGATCACGCTATGAAATATTAAAAATTCTTGACTTGAGATATTTTCCATAATTATTTGTTCAAGGTAACTCTAGTTATACCAGACTCACAGCGTCTTTGGCGCATCACTTATTTGTAACCCTTTTGAGTCTGAAGTCCTTAAATGATCAAGAATTTAAGGCGATAGTAATAACCCTTCAAAAGGGAGAGCAGCGGTATAGTGGTAGCATGGTCGGTCCACACGCAGAGGGCTCTGCCCTGGTTCAATTTCCATTACGGGCACCATTGGGAAAAATTTCCTATGTGCTTTTTCTGCCACCTCGATGGTTCAAAAACCCACCCAAAAAATGCATTTCCAAAATCAAGGTGCAGCGCTTTGGTGTGGTAGCCGAAAGACTGCGAGATACCTCAGGTTCGACTCCCGAGAGTTTGTAACCCCGAGGAGCCAAATTCATAAATTAAAAAAAAAGGCCCGAATGACGATACAGTTCTTCTCCGTTGGGGGAGAATTTTCCGATTCAAATGTCAGTGACTAGCTTACTATTAAGGTTATTAATATACATTTGCAACGATATTAGACCTGTTACTAAAAGTTGTCTAGGCAACCGTGACACAGTTGGACTGCTCGATTCTTAAATCGACTAAATTTTGAATCTTCGAAACCATCGTAACAGGTATCGATCTCAAAGTCAATATGACAATCGGAGATTATTTACCTCTTTTCTCAATGGTGTCATCAACGCATTGTCACAGACAGGTGCTCGCCTTACTATCAATCAGAATCTCAACTCGACTCGTGATTATACGTTACGCTGATACAACTACCGTAGGCTATTTTTACCCACCTCTGAACTTGCGAAAGCACCAACTACCTTTCCTTGTCGTTTCTTCAACCTTTGTTCATCTATGATTATAACATTTGTATACATAACGTTAATACCGTTATAAGTATCAGGACATAAAAATTTCCATATCGGAGATGCCAAGGAAACGGAGTTTTTGGTACCCTTGCATCTCTAATATCAAAAGACTGAAAAATGAATTGACTTTTGTCAAAATTCATTGATTGTAATAAAGCAATAGTCACTCAGTCTCAGAATTCATGATCGTGGGTAGTGGTTGTTACGTGATGACTCGTAAAACCTTTGCAGATAAATGATTTAGTTCATTTCTCTTGTCTCTTGTATTCCGTTATCTTGGATTCGTCTTTTCCTTTTTCTGCACCAAGCTGATGAACCTTAATACAAGATTCAGCCTTGACAAGAAACATTTCACTAAGGAAGATTTCAATGAGTAGGTAATTGTTTCATAATATACCCGATACCCACATTGCTCTTATATATATAACTATTCACTCGTTAAAACCAAAAAATAATTTTCAAAAGAAGTCTGCATTTCTGAGACAACAATCTTTCTTGGCTGGCTCATCGTGCTACTAGTAGTCGAATATGCTTAAAGTTCAATTCTTTGATTAAATACGGCCCGTTTTGCTGGATTCATAGTCGTTGAGCTGATGACCATTTTACAAGTGAAGACGTTAATGAAAATATTCATAAACCTTTGACTTCTACTATGAGCAAGATCCTTCATGGTATGCGAGTAGCCAAATTTTTGCAAAGAAAATCTGTATGTCTCAAGCATCGGCTGGTTTGCAGAGTCACATTGAATATCTCGGAAAAGGAATGGCGAAATTATCAAATTAATTTTTCACCTACTAACCGGGTGGCTTTATCCTTATGTAAAAAGTTCAAAACATTTGGTCAGTTTACAATCTTTCATTCAGGCATAGCGCCTGTGAGAATCAGATTCATCTTTTATCGTATCCATCTCGTGAATGATTTTTTCCACGAAAAAAAATTTTGAGATTTTGGCCAGTCAAAAGAAAAATGCCTACCTCATATGATTCTTCGTTGTTGAAGGAATATTTATTGAAAATTGGTCCTGCTGGCTGAGATAGTCAGCTTTCCTTTGCAGTGGAGGAATATTCACGTTTATGTTATTTCGCTGACTAACCCAGTCAGTCTTTTCTCTCCTGTGGAGGAATATTTGCTGCAATTGGCTTTGCTGACTCGCAAAGTCGGGTTTTCCTTTCCTATGGAGGAATATTAGCTGAAGAGCAGATTTACTGACTGATCAATCCAGCATTAATCCTTATGAAAGAATATTTTCTGCCTTTAGCAGCCTGCGGCTGATACACAGCCGAATGGAACCAAGATGGTTAATTGAGAATATTTGCTGTCTCTAGCAGCCTGTGGCTCATAAATACATAGCCGAATAGAACCAATTGGTATTCCTATTTGGAGGAATATTCACTGCCAGAGGCATTCGCTGCAAGGCCTGTTTGGCTTTGGAGATGGTTCTTTTGCTGTTTTTAGCAGCCTGTGGCTAATACATAGCCGAATAGAACCAATTAGTATACATGATGCAATATTCACTATTAGTATATATTCAATATTAGTATATATGAATAGTATATTATATATGAAGAAATATTCACTGCCAGAGGCAGTAACCTTTTTATATAGGCCATTCAGATGGTTCATTGAGAATACTTGCTGTCTCTTGCGGCTTGTGGCTAATAAATACATAGCCAAATAGAACCAATTGGTATTCCTATGTGAAGAAATATTCACCGCCAGAAGCAGAAACCTGTTTATATAGGCCTCTGGGATGGTTCATTGAGAAAAATACTAACCTTTTCTCCGTCATAGCGCCTTGGCGATCATCTCTCGGAGGCATTAACCTCACTCATTCCTCTGAGTACGCAGCGGCCACCCGTCTTGCACAGGCGACGTTCTATACAGAACAATTCTTTATTTTTTTTTTTTTTTAAATTAACAGGTGCATCGATGTAAAATCTCCTTGCAAGTAGTGTCACGAAATCTTGCGAGATTATGTGACTATTTCATCATCCCTTTTTTAGTTAGGTACGCCGATCGCCATTGTGTGATTCTAAATAATCAGAGGCGAAAGGTCTTGAATGATCTTGAAGGTCTTAACCTCACTCATTCCTCTGAGTACGCAGCGGCCGCACGTCTTGCAGAGACGGTGTTTTATACAGATTAATAAGAGACCCTAATCTTGCAGAGATTAAGGTCTTGGCCACTCGTGTCAAGCCAGCGTTCAGCATAAAGGAACTGCCCGCATCGGTTGCAGCCGACGCTGGCACTGCGATTTCCCATCCCGCGCTGTCGAGTTTGGATTTCGTGTATATCGACAACGAGGTACGATTCGGTTAGAGCCGAATGCACAAAGCATATTCAGCCACACAGTCTAACTATGGACTGACGCAATCCCACGCTGGAACTCGAATCCCGTGTACATACACGGAAAAAAAAAATTTTGCCTCTCGGGAGAAAAAACTTCGGAAATTTGTGTTAAACTGCATTTTTTCTCTCTTCATCGTAGTGTTTTTTAAATTGCAGTTATTATTTTTTAAACTGTCTTTTTTTTCGTGCATGGGTGTGCGATTCGTCGGTTAGAGCCGAATGCACATAGCATATTCAGTCACGCGCAGGATATCACCCTGCAGACTGATGAAATCCTGTGCTAAAGCTCGAGTCCCGTGTCAATAGACACGAATGTGCGTTTCGGTAAGAGCCAAAAGCACGAAACACATAACCGCCGCATGGATTCATATGTGTTGAGCGGATTCGGTCACGGATCTTCTGGTTATCGCTCAAAAATCGTCCAATTCTATTTGGCTCATCTGAAAAACACTGATCTGACACTTTTCTGGGTTATACATACTGCGAGTGTTCTCTGTATTTAATTTGTTCCCCGGGTCTCCCGTAAGGGTCCCCGATCTCCGCGATTACCCTTGATACCACTTCCATGATAAATCGTCGACTCTTCGTCGAATATTACATTACTTATTCTATTATTTGCACTATCGTGCAAAAAAAACTTGTGTTTACACCGGCACAAAACGAAAGAAATGATAAATATCGCAGTACGCGTTGTCATGACGACGGGGCGCAGGCAAAAAGTTTTTTGCTTTAAACTTGTAGCGACACTGGTGTGGAACGGGGGTACTACACTGTCTATCTCGAGGAAGAGGCGCGAAATACAATGCCCAGATCATGGAAGAATCCGTGGGCCTGCGCGCCAAACTATACGCTTACAAGGTTCGAGATGATGATGTGGAAAAAAAGCGTGCTAAAGGTGTTCGGGGGTCAACGTTAAAAAGAATCGGATTCAATGATTATAAAAATTGTCTTTTCCAGCATGATAACCTTGTTAAAACTCAAAATTTAATTCAGTCGAAGAAGCATGTAGTGCAAACTGTTAGGCAAAGATAAGTTGCTTTGAGCTGCAATGATAATAAAAGAGTTCTCTCCGCTCATACGACCGATACTCTACCTTGGGGTTATGAGCGCAATACAAAAGAAAGTTTGTAGTTTAAAAAATAAATTAAAAAAAAAAAAAAATTTGAAAAAAATTAAAAATGCGATAAGCTGGCGTGGTAAACTGTAAATGGTATGAAAACTGTGAATAAATCGTATATAACTAATAAAATTGATCCGCTGGAGGAAAAAATATATTAAAAAAAAGATACATTGAAACCGACTTTTTCTTAATTAATATCCTGTCCAACAAAATAATCCTGTGAAAGATAAGATAGAAGGTGGCGATTGAAAAGATCAATAATGTTCATTTTTGAAAATATTTTTATTGCACATCAGATTTCCTTATCCAACTATTGTGAGCATTGTCGAAACCCAACCATTTTACAAACATTTCATTCCCACGCGTTTTAAAAACTCGTTCAATCAGAAAAATATCGGGATTTTCAACTCTAAGTAGCTCTTGCTCACAAAAACCATCGGCGATGGATTCATCTTGGTAGTCGTTTAGACTGAACGTCACAGGGTTCGTATTTTTCACTTGATGTATTGTAAATATTTCCGTTGTCCAGTTTCGAGTATAACCCTTGGCAAATATATTTTTGAATTTGCTTATCCTCACTTTGTCACCGCATCGAAATTTCGTCGACTTTTTTTTCAACGGTTCTCGAGTCGTGAAAACGCGTTGTAATAGATGCTTCTCATTCTCCGAGTTCACGTCTTTCGGCTTCATTTTAATTGAGCAATGTACACTATTGTTATATTCAGAAATCAAATTTTTCAGAATATCGGTCCACTTGTAGCTTCCACGAAGACTAAATTGTATTAACATTTTGTTTTTCAAGGTACGATTAAAACGCTCGCAAATTGATGCTTTCAAATTACTGTATGTCGAGTACATATAAATATTATACTTTTTCATGAAAGTTTGCAAGCTATTGACACGAAAAAATGTTGTCCCGCATGACTATGTCAATAGTTGGGATCGAGGGGCTATTCACTTGGATTTTGGGTGTACAGGTGGCTTTCAACTTCCAAAGACTTCCAAAAACTTCCGAAGATTTCCAAAGACTTCCGAAGAATTCCAAAAATTTCCAAGGACTTCCACAGACTTCTGAAAACTTTCAAAGATTTCCAAAGACTTCCAAAAACTTCCAAAGATTTTCAAAGACTTCCAAAGACTTCTAAAGACTACCGATTGCGTATTAAGAGGAATTCTTCGAAGACTTCCAGAGAATCCCAGAGCCTCCAAAAGACAGCCAAAGACTTCCGAAGAATTCGAAAAACTTCCAAAGACATCCACAGACTTCTGAAAACTTTCAAAGATTTCCAAAGACTTCTAAGGACTTCCGAAGACTTCCAAAGACTTCCAAAAACTTCCAAAGACCTCCACAGACTTCCAAAGACTTCTAAAGACTATCAACGGCGTATAAAGAGGAATTCTTCGAAGACTTCCAAAGACTCCCAGAGCCTCCAAAAGACTTCCAGAGACTTCCGAAGAATTCCAAGGACTTCCACAGACTTCTGAAGACTTTTAAAGACTTCCGAAGACTTCCGAAGACTTCCGAAGACTTCCAAAGACTTCCAAAAACTTCCAACGATTTGCAAAGACTTCTAAAGACTATCAATTGCGTATAATGAGGAATTCTTCGAAGACTTCCAGAGACTCCCAGAGCATCCAAAAGACTCCCAGAGACTTCCGAAGAATTCCAAGAACTTCCACAGACTTTTGAAGACTTTTAAAGACTTTCAAAGACTTTTGAAGACTTTTAAAGACTTTCAAAGACTTTTGAAGACTTTTAAAGACTTAGGTCGTATGAGCGGAGAGAACTCTTTTATCATCATTCCAGCTTGAAGCGACTTTTATTTGCCTAATAGTTTGCACTACATGCTTCTTCGACTGAATGAAATTTTGAGTTTTAACAAGATTCTCATGCTGGAAAAGACAATTTTTATAAATATGGAATCCGATTCTTTTTAACGTAGACCCCCGAACACCTTTAGCACGCTTTTTTTCCACATCATCATCTCGAACCTTGTAAGCGTATAGTTTGGCGCGCAGGCCCACGAATTCTTCCATGGTCTGGCCATTATTCTCATCATTCTTAACCCTAACACCTTTTTTCGCTGAAGGCATCCCATAAGGATTGTCAAGAGGATGATCGGAGGTATCAAATTTGTTTATGTCGAGCTTCATAACATCATATATATCAGGCATTGTAATATTATATATAAGACTATCAGTGTCGGTGTACATTAATTGAGCTTTTTGCCCAAACTGTTTTTTCATAGACTCATAATGGAAATCGTAGATGTAAATTTTTGACAAGTCAAGAATTGAAAACCCTGCATACAATGGCTTATTAAATTTCACCTTTGCTCTGTTGAGCTCGATGATAACCATATCAACGTCAAATACGGTGCAGCTGTGGAACGTAGCCCTAGCGATCAGAGCTCGAGCTCCATACCGACCACCCCACTCAGTAACAAGCTTTACTTCTCGATGCTTTCTCACATTCTCTATTGTTTTCCCGAAAACTGCATTATTGAGTAGTTTATACAAGTTTATACAAGTTTTTATGAAACGCATTAGTAGCTTTTTGTCTGAATCATTTCGTTTATCCAGAAGATAAACCGCACCTTCGAATGCTACGGCTAATGCTTTAATCAATAAATATCAATAAATTTAATAAAATGAGCGTCATATCCCGATAAATTATGAATAATAACCGGCACCGCGCGAGAGTTTTTATAATTCAAATTACATCCAGTGTGTGCAGGGCCGCGATACTTCCCCGTAAGATGACATTGATCTCGAACTCTCAACTCGTTATTTCCAAAAGGCTTCTCGCAAATATGACAAATGGTTACAGAATTAAATGCACTCCGCTGGTCATCACTGAGATGCTCCATTGGTACGATGTTCGCCAGCCGGGTATTCACCAAGCTCGCGATATTCTTCAATTCGTCCATGAACCACCCAATACAATCCAAGCCTCGATGGGATTTAAATTCTGAAATGGCATCGTCGTACGAGCAGTGGAAGTAGTAGGCGATGGAGCGTGGCACATGCTTTTGGTAGCCCATTGTATTAGTCTCCTCCATAGGTGCAATCGGCTCCAGGAGACATTCGAGATCAGCATATATCATGAACGGAACATTCTCTTTATGCTTATGGTTTCTAAACCTCATGGATTTCGCATCACCCTCGGGAAAAGATACTCGACACTGGTTCGTGCAGTCGAGGATATGCTTCTGCAGCGTGATTTCGCTTTGAAAGTGGCAGAGACACTTGTCACACAACCATGTTTTACCATTATAACTAGATATCTGCGAGCTCACTGCGCACGAATTTTCTTTTATCCATGCAAAGTGATGGATAGGACTCGCAAGATCATCGTCATCACAATCATGCCTGTCACTCTCGAGCATGAGAAGGTGATATGTTGATTTGGGAGATACTTGTTTACTGATGTATGTCGGTACGATTACACTGTTCTTCCTCTGATTATCAACACCGTAAATGTTAATTTTAAGGTTATTCATTTTTTCAAAGGTTGGCATTTTTTTTACAGTAATTGGAAAATCTAAACCTTTGTACTGTAACACTTCACTTAAATGTCTATAAGAACTTGCTCGATTGCATTTCAGAACTGGCGGAGAAAGTGCAGCAGTGACTGGCCATAAAAAGCAAAATTCGCCATTGCTCTCTATATTGAGTACTGCACGCTTTCGCTGAATATCTTTCGGAACACTGACGTATGTACCTCCCCGGAGTGGCACGTATTTGTTCAAATTCACAGTTAGGTTGGCTACTTCATGCAGTGACCAGCCGGAATCTTTCCCATGAAATTCCGGAATTTCTTTCAACAACTGATCCTTTACATGCTCCTGGAACCACATGTCTATGTTCGTAGAGGGAAGAAATGCTTCATTCCGCGTGTTAAAAAGTTTATCCTCCAACGCAGTTTCACTTATTTTTTTGAGATGAAACTTGCACGCTAATATTACGTTAACCATTAAATTACCATACTGCCGGGATGCAGCTTCTAATTTGGCGAGGATCAAGGGTTTAGAATCGTCGAGAAACGCATCGAGATCTTTATGTTGAAGGTTTATGACTATGCCCATTTGGATTCTTTTTTTAAACGCCGTCTCGAAATCCTTCCGTTGGCCTTTATCAGCTGCTCCAGAACCAGCTCCTCCTCTTTTCTTTAATTTTTCTATCACCGATAGAACCGACGCAATTGTTGCTTGAATGCGCATTTTCTCATGCACTGAGGGACATTCGCGCCGAGAAATTTTCGTCAATAGTTTCACGTTTTTTTCCCCCTCCCTAATCCACCTTAGTGCTATAGCTGGTGATGATCTTTTTTGTGAAATTAAATAATCTTTTTCCATAATGGCAATGAGCTTCTTACACTTATGGGTATCCATATTAGGAGAAAAAAAAAACCCGAGAAGAAATAATGACTGCACAAGTGTTAATGGAGGGTTAAATGATTGCAGTGAGCAATATATACTCCCACTCCCCCTCTCTGCCATTTTCTGGACCGTCAGCATCGGCAGGTATACGAATTTTTTCAGGTATCAAGGAGCAGCCAGACCCTATCATAGGCATCTCTAAGATTTTATGACCTCACGATTAGGCCTTTTCCAGACTGTGGTCTGACACCTAGCACGTGACCAGCAGTGATTTATGACAGGAAATGAGGACGCGACAGACAGACGCGCCAGTTAAGTGACATTCCAATGCCATTGTGAAAAATTACGTAAAGTGCACTCTGCCGATAGAATGACAACATTCCAATGCTATCTTAAAAGGCACGGTGAAAATGATACACTGAGATTAGGGTGTCTCGACAAGCATATCCCCTCTCTTAAATTTACAAGGGTAGCCCTGCAGGGGGTAGCGTCGTGGACGGTTGAAAAATCTAACGCTCCAGTTTGCTATTTACCTGTTAGAGATAGCGACATTCCAATGCCACCTTTAAACGAAGCCCCCCCCCCCCCCCCCCCCCCTCGACCCGCAAAAGATTAGGTGCACTCCGGTTGGTAGTGATCCCCCCCCCCCCCCCCCCGTTTGTGTCTCGGCTAAGTGGTTCATGTCTGAGCTAAAAAATGTCGGTAAATTTCGGGGTAGCGATCTTGGGCTAGAACCCTTATTGTTACACTACTAAGATCCGTAGATTATTCTTAGATCATGTACTTGCACTTAGGCAAATATACTTACCAAATGCTGTTATCATGCCAAACATAATACAGAAGATGCCACCGACAATCGGCTCAGGAATGATAATAAAAATGGCACCAAATTTGCTGATTACGCCTTGAACTATCATCAGAGCACATGCCCACTGAATAACCCTTCTGCTACCGACTTTCGTTACACCTGCAAGTGTAATATGTTATGCATGAGAACACACATCTTGTTGAAAACACTTTGATACAAGATTTACATTATGAGGCACAAGGACGTCTGAGCATCTAGTAATTGAAATAAATTTTTCCGATATCAGTACCCTGCGAGATATTCAATTTCAGACTTTCCGGCATCATGGATAAGCATACGACCAATGTCTCTGAAAATTCACGTGAGCACTTCTGAACACTTAGCAGAGTGCACTGAGAGTTCACTATATACGGATCGACTATACATTGTAACCTGAATAATCACATATAATTTTTTAGATTTATGAAGCAAGGGAACTTCACTTTACAAATTAGGTCGCCTGGATGTAATTTTCGTGAAGATCTCGTCGATCCAAAAGAATATGGTCATCGGAAAAATTTGTAGAACCACCTTTAACCTCCTACTGTTGCCGGATCCACCTCAGATCCGGCAAAAATAGCATAGGTCAATGGCGGTAATAGGAAGGATGGTACAATGGATGTGGCAGGTCATTTACCCTCTCACTACTTTTCCTCACGAAACTTTTTTTTCCTATGCTTTTCCCTTTTGATCGTATCCTCTCATGGACATTTTCCCGTCCATACTTTACCTTTTTAATCATTTTTTATATAGACACCTTCCTTTCTGGACATTCTTCCCAATGTCTCTGAAAAAAAGACACTTTCCTTCCCACACGTTCCCTTCTGACACAATCCTTTCAGGACACTTTCCCTTGCAGACATTTTTCCTTCCGATACTTCCATTTCTGATATTTCTTTCGGGACATCTTACCTTCGAGATATTTGTTCTCCTCAACATTTCCCCTCCTCAAGTTTGTCTGATATATGACCAATCATTATACATCGACAATACACATATTTTTAGTTTTTTTACCCCCGAGTCGTACAGTTTATGTACCTGACATTAGGTATCCAATGGTGTCGTGAGTATTTTTCATAGTTGTGACAGGAAAATAGAATCCCTTCCTCGATGTCAAAGCTCGACTAGACACCTCGAGTGCTACCCAACCGAAACTCCTAGTCTATAAAGACGACATAACTATAAGTTCATATGCTAAGGATTTGTCGATTTGTCGAAACAAGAATCCTCACGCTAGCGAGAACAAGAGGTGCTAACAATGCGTGTCAATTGATCGGGTATCGATGACGCGTGCGCCTTAAAAATTTTCGTCTAATGAGCCGAGAGCAAGCCGATAAATTATGACTTTTATCGCGCCCATCTTTGGAAAAGCATTGTCAACTAGACTTTGCTTGCGTCTTTCGTCAAGCATTGTCAACATGAATTTGCTTCCGTCTTTTTTCGAGCTCAGTCAGTTCCCGAAGAGTCTCGTTGGGTCTGAATATAATTGTCTAATTGTATTAAGCACATCAATCGCAAATTTAGTCGTGTCTGTTGTAACGTTTGTTGCTTTATTTCCTCGGGAAATGAAGGAATGATTTATGAAAACGGGAATAAATGATTTAGCATCGATCACATAAGTATTTTTTCCGACAAGAAGGGATATTTGATTCATTTATATGACAATAAGCGAAAGTACGTTATGATTTGATTTTTATGAGACTTGGGGGTGAATTCCCCGAATCGACAACAAAGTATAAAATCGTCAATCTTTTTTTATTTCATATTTTATCCTCTTTTATAATTCTGGGCACGCCAGTCAGCCACGCGCGAGCAGAACGAATAATTCTCGGGCAATGGGTGAGCATTATTCGATGACATGGAATTCTGGATAATTCTGATGTAATAAATATGAGCATAAACGGAGGCCGCCGCCGTTTTCTCACACGAGAGATATTCCTCGAAAAATATAAACACGCTAGTCGTACCTCGCACACACCCGTACTTTACAAAGTCGAATTATATTATCATGGGCAACGAAGACGAGATATAAAAAAAAGAATGAACGAAGGAAAATACACCAGACCTAGAGAATGTCGATTCACCGAAAGGGATCGCAATCTCTTCTTCAATAATATAGGTCCGCAGACCACAATCGCACGAAACTCGGAAAAAATCTAAATTACTAAATATGAATTTAACGTTCTTCGAAATTTCGAAGCATTCATGCGTATAACATGCTCTTTCATATATTATAACCCGGAAAAAACCGGGATAGAGGAACGATTCGGAAAAAAATGCGGCTTGAACTGAACTGGGATTCGAACCCGGGACCTCTCGATTGCCGGTCGAGTGCTCTCCCAACTGAGCTATCCAGCCGCTGCCACATTCGTCCCCGAATCGTCCTCATACCGTGTTACAATCCAATTGTAACAATTGGCCGGATGATAATCAGGCGCACCTGAGCTGCGATGGGAAGAATTTCGGGAAATACCAAATAAACGAGATGAAACAAAAAAATAGAAAAAACAGGCAAATTCCAATTTATTCAATCAGAAAAAAAAGAAAAATATAAATTAGGTTGTTGGGCGCCAGTCGTCGCTCGGACGACGATTCTCGATAAAAAAAAAACGGGGTAAACGCAATAGAGATTAAATTTAAAAAAATGAAAAAAAAGGAAAACTATATTAACTATTCGGGGATCCTCAGGGCTGAGTTGACCGGCTCGCAGGCCTCTTAATTATTGCCCGTGTCGGGCTATCGTCAAAGGCGATATAAGTCGAACTCAACGGGAAAAAACTATTACGCAATTGATTACAACGACTCGATTGAAACGGGGGTTCGCGATGCGCCACCACACGCACGAACTTATACAAAACCAAATGGGGGGGGGGGGGGGGGGGGGGGGATGTCGTAGACTAGAATCAGTATTGGCGAAAATCACAAGAATAAGTAAAATTAAACGAACAGGAAAAACTCACGCTTCTCGCCGACTTATACTCAGTAAGCCGAGTCCACTTGTCGCGATTTGCCGGTGGCTATCGCTTGCGTACAAGCGAAAAATCTCGCTTCCGTGGAACTCGCTTAATCTCTCCCTTTTCTAACGGTGCGACAAACGATTTGCCGAAGCGCTCGATGCTATACCACGATATCTCGTGGCTTGTGGGTTTTTACTCTCTCTCTCTCTTTCACTCTGTACAATGATTCTTTTATCTTTGAAAAATGGCTCGATACAATGATACGTTTCTCCTATGCCAGGGCTCACGTCGAAGTGGTTCTTCTTCGTCGTCTCTCTGCTCGTGGGAATTGGAAAAAGGGTAATTTGGGGGAAAGGGCATGCGCGATGGGAAATTGGGTCATAGGGGGATAGAGGATCGATAGATTATTGGCTATTCGGGAGCTGACGTCACGAGCGCGTTGCGCAGGACAGCAGATCGATAATCGATGATCCGTGCTGTGCTGCCCTCGGCGACCCGTGACGCAACTCCCGCTCTCCTGGCTGATGACTATACTCGGACGACGACGAGGGTCCTCTCTCTCCGCAATTATTGGCCGTTGGTGGCACACAGGGCCGGCGATGCTCCATGTGTTCTTTTCTGGCACCATGATTCCTCGCCTCGCACGGGATAATTCGAAACGAGGGAGTTCACGGGTGCCAGACGATGTTCCTGGTGACGGTTGAGGTGAGGGCCACGATCTCGCCCGAACCCGTCGTTTTTATCGAGGGTTCGCTTGATTACGTGGGGAATTCCCTCACCCGCCGTCACCTTGCTGTTATCTTCTTGTCCGTCCCTGTGGCCACGGCGATGGTGTTGGCTTGCCTCCTGGCTCGTCGTCCGGGTCTCCGGTGATATATTTTTCCCGATCCTGGGACGGCTGTTCGATGGCGAGGGGTTACGTGTGGCAGAGGGAAGGGGGAAGGGTATTCGAGGGTCAATGGCATGGGAGAGGGATCAGCTGTGCTGGCTCGTGGGCTATGGATATGGGACGACGTTGGCAGTGGAAGGGGGAGAGAGACGACACTCGACGACGATGAGGCATTATATGTGAATTTCGCTGGTTATAATTATTTTCTTAAATTTAACGTACATGGGAACGGTTTGCGTGTGGTGACGGACTTCGACGGGCATTATGGCTGATAAATGTGACGCCGTGTCACAATATATATCGTTCTATATTATATAAAGATATCGCCGCC
Organism: Rhorus exstirpatorius; assembly: GCA_963564615.1. Lineage (NCBI taxonomy): Eukaryota > Metazoa > Arthropoda > Insecta > Hymenoptera > Ichneumonidae > Rhorus > Rhorus exstirpatorius. The sequence goes on from OY751315.1 coordinate 7,721,825, forward strand.
GCCGCCGCCGCCGTGTCAAGAATGTATGGGGCATTCCGTCTAAAATCGACCTATCTAAAAGCCTCATATATAGGGCATTCCGTCTAAAATCGACCTATCTGAAACCCTGATATATGGGGAATTCCGTCTAAAATCGACCATCTAGAAGCCTGATATATGGGGCATTCCATCTAAAATCAACCTTTATAAAAGCCTGATATATGGGGCATTCCGTCTAAAATCAACCTTTCTAAAAGCCTGATATATGGGAAATTCCGTCTAAAATCGACCTTTCCAAAAGCCTGATATATAGGGAATTCCGTCTAGATCGACCTTTCTAAAAGCCTGATAATTCTGTCTGGTGATTCTGTCTCAACTTGATATATCGATATGAATCGATATATCGATATGAATCGATATAAATCGATATAAATCGATATATCGATATGAATCGATATATCGATATGAATCGATATATCGATATGAATCGATATATCGATATGAATCGATATATCGATATGAATCGATATATCGATATGAATCGATATATCGATATGAATCGATATATCGATATGAATCGATATATCGATATGAATCGATATATCGATATGTATCGATATATCGATATGTATCGATATATCGATTAGTATTGATATATCGATATGAATCGATATGAATCGATATATCGAATATCGATATATCGAATGTCGATATATCGAATGTCGATTTATCAAATATCGATATATCGAATATTGATTTATACCGAATTTTGTTTTTTGATAAATCGATATATCAATCCGTCTAAAATCAACCTACCTAAAAACGTGATATATGAGGAATTCCATCTGCAATCAGCCTATCTAAAAGCCTGATATATAAGAAATACCGTCTAAAATCGACCTATCTGACAAGGGGACAGTACGGCAGTCGGATTTTTGTAATTTTTCGTACTCATGGTACGTGAAGTTCAGAGCTCGAATATTAATATCCCAAAGCAGTTAGACGCCATATTCAGAAATTTTCGAGAAAATTGACTTTGAAGTTTTCGAGCGCCGTCTTATCCCACAAAGATGCAACGATATTCGAACCGGGCTCGTGGCGTACCCGGTAGCGCTCGTGTCTAGTAAATGCGGGGTCGCTGGTTCGAGTCTCACTTCGAGATTTTTTTTTCATTTTTTTTTTTCATTTTTTTTAAATGAAAAAACGCAAGTCATATTTTTAATTATCTCTTGATTATAAACATACATTTTCAAGTATCAATATTTATAACCAACAACATTTTTAGGATGAAAATTAAAAACGTCGGGTAAGGAATTGAATACTTTATTATTCGGTCTGTATTCGTTTATTTTATACATCGGGTGTAATTTCACACGAGCCAGAGTGATAACCATCGTAAAAACAAGGAAAACAGTAATTTTCACGGCATCTCGCACACCGTACAAACGCTGCATTGTTACATTCGCAATTTTTTTTCAATACATCGATCGGAAAACAAACTTCATTCACATTCATGAAGATTTCTCTTTGATCGCAAAGTGTCGAAGCAAACCACGCATATCTGATCATGTTATTGAAGACAGGAGAAGACAACTGATGATGAACAATAGAATGAATTTTTATGCAATCTTCTCTATCATTAATTTCACGTCCTTGTTCAATCAGATAGGCGCAGTTCTGCAGACGCTTTATGAAATTTTTTACTTGGCGGTAAAATACACGTCACAAGGTTGCACTAATGGAGTGCATTTTGGTGGAATTACCTGCACCGTGCAAGTAGGCAGACGCCTGTCATTTCGAAACACCTCATTGTACATCACGGTATCGGTTTGGCCTCCCCAGGAATCGATAATTAAGAAAAACTTTTCTTTTTTTACGTAGGGTTTCAAAACGTTGATTAAAAAATCTTTGTACAACTTTGTAGTCAATTTTCCCGATTTCGATGACGTGACTACGACATTTCCGTATTTTTTTAGGTACTCGTCGACCGATTTTTGAACTCCGGGACCAAATGAACACGCAGAACTGTTATTCACAATATCGACGGTTGCCAAAGCAAGCGTTATATTCACATATTTCAACATTTATTCTTCTATTTATATTCCTATTAATCTACAAGGGAGTTTATGTAAATATTATTACTGGATATTTTTACGTCGCCTATTCGCAATTTCAAGCAAGAGATAATCAAAAATAAGACTTGCATTTATCATTGACAATTATAATTACATATATGTGAATTAGCATAGATTTTATGATTTTTATCCCGGGATTATTTTTTTATTTTTTTATAAATAATCACCTATTGTTATATATAAATAATATATGATCATATATGAGAAAATATATAATTATGTATAACTATAATGAATTTTGTACATAAATAACTATATATGGATTTTGTCCATATATAAACATATATATTATATGTTATATATAAACATATATAGACATATTATATTAATTATATATAATAATATGTGATTATATACAACAAAAATTTATCGGGATATTTAAATGACGGAGGTATGCGAATGAAAAAAAAAATGAAAAAAAAAAAAAATTCGCAATGAGACTCGAACCAGCGACCCCGCGATTACTAGACTCGAGCGCTACCATGTACGCCACGAGTCCGGTTCGAATATCGCTGCATCTTTGTGGGATAAGAGTGCGCTCGAAAACTTCAAAGTCAATTTTCTCGAAAATTTCTGAATATGGCGTCTAAATGCTTTGGGATATTAATATTCGAGCTCTGAACTTCACGTACCATGAGTACGAAAAATTACAAAAATCCGACTGCCGTACTGTCCCCTTGTGAAATCTTGATATATGGGGAATTCCGTCTCAACTCGACTTATCTAAAAACCTGATCTATAGGGAATTCCGTCTCAACTTTACCTCTCTAAAAGCCGGATATGGGGAATTCCGTCTCAACTCGACCTCTCTAAAAGCCTGATATATGGGAAATTCCATCTCAAATCGACCGTGATATATAGGTAATTTCGTCTCAATTCGACTTATCTAAATACCTAATGTATGGGGAATTCCGTCTCAACTTGACCGATTTAAAAACCGGATATATCGGGAATTCCGTTTCAACTCGACCCATCTGAAAGTCTGATATAATAGAAATTCCATCTCCTTTCATGTATATACATGTTATGTATATACTAGGGTGCTTAAAAAAAAAATTCGATTTTCCAACGGGCCACACCTAAAATAGTTAGTTTAGGTAGAAAAAAAATGTATGTCAAAAGATGAGAATTTTAGGTTGAGTGGAAGATTCGCCGCAATTGAATTAAAAGATTTTTTTTCATTTTTATCGAATTTATAATGAAATTTTTTTGATTTTCCAGTGGGCCACACCTGAAATAATTAGTTTGGGTAGAAAAAAAATTTATGTCAAAAGATAAGAATTTTAGGTTGAGTGGAAGATTCGCCCCGATTTGAGTTGAAATTTTTTTTTTCTTTTCATCGAATTTATATTGAAAAATTTTCGATTTTCCAACGGGCCACACCTTAAATAGTTAGTTTAGGTAGAAAAAAAATGTATGCCAAAAGATGAGAATTTTAGGTTGAGTGGAAGATTCGCCGCATATGAGTTAAAATTTTTTTTTTCCCTTTTCATCGAATTTATAATGAAAATTTTTTGATTTTCCAACGGGCCACACCTGAAATAATTAGTTTGGGTGAAAAAAAATTTATGTCGAAATATGAGAATTTTAGGTTGAGTGGAAGATTCGCCCCGCATTTGAGTTAAAAATTTTTTTTTTCGTTTTCATCGAATTTATGATTAACATTTTTTGATTTTCCAACGGGCCACACCTGAAATAATTAGTTTGGGTAGGAAAAAAAATTTATGTCAAAAGATGAGAATTTTAGGTTGAGTGGAAGATTCGCCGCATTTGAGTTAAAATTTTTTTTTTTCCTTTTCATCGAATTTATAATGAAAATTTTTCGGGGCACACCTGAAATAGTTAGTTTAGGTAGAAAAAAAATTTTATCCGAACACATGATTATTTTAGGTTGAGTGGAAGATTTGCCGCATTTGAGTTGAACATTTTTTTTTTTCTTTTCATCGAATATATAATGAAATTTTTTTGATTTACCAACCACACCTGAAATAATTAGTTCAGGTAGAAAAAAAATGTATGTAAAAAGAGGAGAATTTCAGGTTGAGTGGAAGATTCACCGCATTTGAATTAAATTTTTTTTTTTTCTTTTTATCGAATTTGTAATGAAATAGTACTTTTACCAGAAATTATTCATCATAAATTCGATAAAACGAAAAAAAAAATTTTTATTCAAATGCGGCGAATCTTCACTCAACCTGAAACAGAATCGTGTCAAGAATCGATAAATTGATATATTGATACGTCGAATCATGTCACCAATCGATAAGTTGATATATCGATATACCGAATTGTGTCTGGAATTGATGAATTGATATATCGATGTATCGAATCGAGTATAAATATATCGAAATGTGTCAAAAATCGATATTTCGATATATCGAACCGTGTCAAGAATCGATATATCCATATATTGAACGGTGTCAGAAATCGATATATCTATATATTGAACCGTTTCAGTAATCGATATATCGGTATATCGATATTTCAATCAAACCCAAACTCAACCCAAACTCATATCCCAAACCCAATAAACACAAATATAAACAATTTTTTTTCAAAACATCTTTCTAGAATGTTTTTCTCTAACCACTGACACAAACACAAGACGGGGGGTTGGCGCGCGAAGCGCGCAGGGGGGCAAAGCCCCCCTAGTATATATATATATATATATTGTGACGGAACGCTTTCCGTCAACATATCATTTTGTCACTGAGACATGTTTCTTGTCGACCAAACGTGACTCACGTATCAGCACACGAGATCGACACTAAATTAGAATTCCCCGAAACAATAATCGAAAACAATTCGCAGAATATCGCGACGCTCTTCACCAAAGACCCCACTCGATACTGACCAGCCAATCAGATCGTTGCGCTGGTCAGTACATGAAACCCTATTTAAGAGCGAGGCGAGCAAGACTCGCTCTCATTAAGCAGTCATCTCTTGTGAGCACTACACGTGGCAGACTTTACTCTGCCACAATTCTCGACATCTTTACCACTCTTGAAGCCCGGAGAGACCCGACGTCTCATCGAGGACTTCAAGGCACACCCGACCACAACGCGATCTCCATCGTGTCTCCAATCTCGAATCGTCTTTTTAAAGACGATTCGAATCAACCACTGAATCATCTTTTTAAAGACGATTCAGCTATAACGTAAACTCGATTCGTCTTTGTAAAGACGAATCGTACGACAACTCATTCTCAATAAAGATTTCCAGGTACTAGGGAACCCGTCACGAGTGAAGCCCTGGGCATTGCGCCCAGAAGTTGGATCTTGAGACGGGTGAACGTCTCAGAACACCTCTGACCCCTAGGTAGGGCCCCTCGAACCGTGTGAAGCCCCAGCGATTGCCGCTGGAAGTTGGATCACGGCAAGAGGTAAAGTGTGTTGGAAACCCGTCATATAAAACAGTCAGCGCACTCTTAGAGTGCGCACGCTCAATAATAATTTCACTAATACGCGGCGACGTCTACCCACGCATTCTCGGCAAGACAGCGTGATTAACAAAGCATCACCCTCGCCTCGACGTGACGACGCGACAAACCCCAAACGAACCAACCAGACTTGTCCTATCCTGGATAATTAAAGGTGCGACCCATCTAACGAACTCGTTAACTCGTTCAAACTTAGATTCTTTCCTTTCGCTAACATTACCTTCTCGAAAACAAACCTTTAGGCTTCCCCTTTTGGCCAACGTTTCCGTCGTATTGCAAAGCGACAATTCACAAATAAAAGAACACTCAAATTTAGACTCCTTACGTGTTACTCTCGCTTCTCGAGAGTAAAACAAAAGAGCTCAATTCCGCCTCACGGAATTGAGACAATTTGGACCCAAGATCCATTTTTCAATGGCCGATGATGAAGGGTCAACCAACGCGCAGCACTCGTGCTCATAGTCGTGGTTAGCACTCTGAGGCCATCTCGAAAAACACATAAAAATTCATGGGCCTTCTGCCCATTGCAAAAATAAAATAAAATTCTTATTCCCAGCTGTTCCTTTCGAGTCTGTACTCGTACTCTGCATACGGTCAAACACCGACACGTAAACACAAAATCTAAAAATAAATTCGTCGCTCGCCTCACGAGCGACAACAATCGAGAGAGAACGATAGTCACGGGAGTTGCCTCGCGCGACTGTCCGTTCTCAAAACTCGATAATGTCACAATATATATATATATATATATTCGAACGAACTCAACGAGAATTCACGCAATTTCAGTCCAAGCGACCAATAGAGCCAAAACGTTCAAGCTTTTTTATTACGAGATTTTATGAAATTTATATCTCGGTGAAACGACACGTTCAATACATTCGCTAGAAACTTATCTTTGGGGATCGTTGAGATGCATGGACAACAATGGTCGCTGCTCGTTGTACAAGAGGTGAGGCCTCGTCCCGAAGATTTTTTCTAGCTCTCCCTCTCTTGATATCTTTCCTCGCACGGGCTCCCCGTGAATTGTGAAGCGGCTCGAAGGTTGAGAACGGCGAATTTTGTCGCTAAATGTGTCGTTCCGCCAAAGCAAATTCGATGATATTTACATATTCCCAATCATGGGAGATTAAGAAGATTATTGCAGGTATCGTGAAATATCGCCGCAGCGAGACAAAATGACGAGAAACAGTATCCTTAACGCGGGATATGACGGCCCAGTCACGCACAGGTACTGGAATATTCCAGAATATTACAAAGAGAGCCTCGATTCGTCGAATATGTGATAGACCCATTTTGTTACAGCTTGAATTACTGGTAATATCGACAGAATACCTTATGATATTGGCACTCTAACATGTCTCAATGATTCGCACGAGCAGAAATGACGATCACGTAAAACGATGAATATGACGGTAATACACTATACAAATTTACCCAAACGGGAACTATCGATCAGATTATACGTACGATCACCGAGACGACTCAGGGTGGACTGGGACGAGTAATTACGCCGAATGCCGGTAATCAAGTTGCCGAGGGAAGCCCACGTGATATAGGTCGACCACATGGTGACCTATTTATCTGACCTGAGCACACGGACTCTTACAAATATTGTGAATTTATATAAATACTCGTCGAGACATTGACAGATGACGCGACGGGTTCCCCGAGACTCGTCGATCGTTACACTGTCAACAAAATTTGCCGTATATTGAGAATATCAAATTATGGGAGTGTGAGATTGACTTGTCAAACCCAAAAAGAGAGTGAGCGTGAACGAAGGCGCTTGTCAAATAAAGGAATATTATCGAGAAGTTCGTCAAATAAAGGCATATTGTCAAGGGCGTGGAAACATTCCTCGTCACGGAGGTCCGAAGTCTTGTCAGATCAAACAACGAATGATTTAAAATCAGCAGAATAAAGTAAGTTAATAAAGTAAATTTATATCTTCGTCTTGGATATTTCCTGCTGCACTTGAAACTTCTGTGTCTTTGGTGCTTCAACTGTACCCCCATCCCCCTTTGCAGCTGTCCCAGTGTTTAAAAAAGCTACAGTGAAACCTCGCTTATACGTTTTTCAAGGGGTATGGAAATAACTACGTATAAGTGAGAAAAAACGTAGGAGTAAAATACTTAAATACGTATTCAGGAACTGCCGGGGCTAAGAAAATGTAACGTATAAACAAGAAAAACGTAAAAGTGCGAAACGTATAAATTAGGTTTTACTGTAGTCATAAATGAATTGATTGAGAAGAGCTTATTAGTTTTCTGGAAACTAATTGGCAATATATATAGCAAATCGTGTAATACTATATTATGCGGCAAGCGCGTAAAGTGACTGTTTTCGAGCAAGGTTATGTTTTTAGAACAAGCCCTTGGCTTGTTCAAAGCCAACAGAGAGTTCTAAAAACATCACCTTGCTTGAACAATCACTTTACGCGCACGCCGCATACCATATTTTTTTCGGCACAGGTATTGAAAAGCTACGTTTCGACGCCTGTTATCGATCCGTGAAGTAGTACTTGTCGTGGCTAACTTTGTAGCTGACACGAAAACTTTTTCATGGCAGGTCTGAGACTCGTGCTCGTACTGCCATACAAAATTTTTTTTGTGTCAGTTGCGAAGGTAGCCACGAAAAGTGCTACTTTACGGATCGATAATAGGCGTTGAAAAGTGGCTTTTCAATGCCTGTGCCGTAAAAAAGAAATAAGAGCCCTGCCAGCCACGGCCGCGGCAGATGGAGGCTTCTGATGTAGGTTGTTTCAAGAGAGAATAACCGAAGCCTATCTTAATGTTGTGCGAAGACTTGTGTATGAATGCGCGCGTGTGAAGGTGTGTACATGCGTATGTATTTGTACACGAGCGCGGCTGCGTGTGTATGCATGTTCGTGTGCTTGCGTGCGTATGTGCGTGTGCATTAGAGTGTTTCAAAATAAATCGATAGTTTTTTTTTGCTTTACACAATCTTAAACTATACTTGGACATAAAAAAAAAAATCCTCGCGAAAGGAGGGGCCGGTCCTTCAAGATTGAGAGGTATCTCATCGGACTTTTGTTTTTTTTTATTTCGTTAATGACTAATTCTTTTACAAACCGAACACCATTCTGACTTACACATTTTTTATTCGGCTGAAACTTTTTTTACGGGTTCTATGTCGAAAAAAAAGATACGTGTTCGAGGAATTTTTTTTTTTTTTTTTAATAGAGGGGGTTGAAAGTTTGAGATTTTCGTGATTTTTGCCTTGGAGACTCATTTTCAAACATTCATAACTCCGGTTTTTTTTAAACTAGAGAAAACTTTTTTTTATTTTGAAGATAAAAGAGTGAATTTTGAGAAAAAAATATTTTCAAAAAAATTTATAAAAAATTTCATATTGTTAGAAACAATTGAAATGTTTAAATCAATTTTTAACCATGACCCCCAAATTTTAACGATTTCTCAATACAACCATCGTATTCTACGTCAAATTTTCTATAAAAAACGTATTTTTTATTAATGGAGAAATTATGTTTACTGGTAGAGATAAATTAAATTATTTAGCGCGGCACGTCGTAACGGCGCGCGAGTACCTTTGCACGCCTGCATTTCTAACCCCACATCGTTTTTCTCAATAACATTAATGATTATTCAACTCTTACTCTATTTTGTCAATCGAGTACAAATTTTTATTATTAGCAAACGGAACTTTATGATTAATTGAACAAAATAATAACATGCTAGCAAATGAAAAAACGATGAATTACCATTTTTTTTTAATTTTCTTAAGAACGTTATTTATCAGTAGTTAATAATCTCCTACTTAATTGTAGGAGAAAGTACAAAGTAGGAAGTACTTTAAAAGGAAAGTACGAGATTATTAATATTGATTTGTGTATTTTTTTTTGTTTTTTTGCATTTATCGACGTATATATCGACCGATAATTGTTTCGGCGATCATCAAGATCGTTTTTTCTAGTATATTCACTATTTACACTGTAACGGCCAACGAGGCCTAATGGGCCTCGTTGCGTCATATACCGGGTCCCGTCCCAAGTCGGGCGGTACGTCGATCTAGATCGATTTTCGCCGGCCGGCTTCGGCCAGGTGGTCTCCTCCCCCCCCCCCCCCCCATTACGCAAGCCCGGGCCGTCAGCCTAATCCCTCACCCCAGTCCACCCAGAATCGTCTCGGGGAGCACATCGTCGATTTCTAACGTTTCTTCGCAATTATTTATACATATATATTCTCATAGGCCTCCCCGAGACCATTTACTGTGCGCGGTTTTTTGAGGTACGTAAAAAAATAATTCTTCGTGAGGCATCGCTATACACATTGTCAGCCTGTAAGGCATATCCATCCTTGCGTTTATTGTTCATCTTCTTTAATATTTGTCGAAAAAACAAACGTTCCAGCACCCGAGTGTGACTGGGCCGTTGTGAGGCACGAGAGCTCAAGTGTCGAGACCCTGAGGGAATCCGTCGTCGATACTATCCCTAGGGATAAATACATGGTACCGGCATTCTCGCTTTGGCGGATATTTAATACGTCACGGTAAAAAATTCGCTAGTATTAGACAAATCTCATCGTATTTCGCCACGAGGCCATCTACGCATCGATCAACGCAAGAACATCGGAGGAACGCGAAAGAGAGAGAGATATAGAGAGAAAGATAAAGCGAGCAACGGCGTGATCGTTGCGAGAGAAGACGACATCCACCATCTTGTCTCTCCACGCCGCGCTCTCCTCACCGTCGAGCCACGATGCGCAGCTAAGTCCTCGTATATAGATATATCTCGTCAAGTTGTGAAGCGTCACATATCGCGATATGAAATTGTGACGCCGTTTATTTAATATTTACTATTCAATGTAATTTCATTTCATATCCGTAATAAAACTCAACTCGAGTTCGTGCCATATTTGATGTCGTCATAGACGACGTATTATAACGAGTATAATCTCGTTCGTTCGGTACTGGTCGATAAATCGCCCCTGCCATCATTCGATAGCAATTGCACCGTGATTTTTGTATTCTTTTTGTTTCGACCTATAACATCTTTATTTTGTTCTTTTTTGTTATGCGCTCATGTGATTGCGATCCATCGTACAAAAGATTCATCGCTCATTGTAAAGTATGGGTAATGCGAGCTAGTGAGACCGCGTTCCGCTGCTATTGTTATTTCTTTAGTAATATACGTCACTAAGTCGAGGTCATGGCGTCGATGCGAAATATTGGCTAGTGAGTCACGCGATATAAATACATAAATTCACCTTCGGAATTCTTGAACCACGCTCACTCGACGCCCGAGATCCCGAAATATCTCGTGTGAATCGAAGTCGGTCGAGCCTTGAAAATATATTCTTCCATTGTTTTTCTTTTTTGTTGTATTCCACGAATTTTCGAGCATCGTCGAAATGCCTCTTGAAATAAATTATATACGTGATATTTTTGTAAATTTAACTGTTGTAACGTTTCATCCTATACGTATCTTGTATACGTATATCTGCGTCCTATATAACGTTCCATCCATCGAAAACCAGTTATGACCGGATTTCGACGAAACAGTGAGTAAGAGAGAGAACAAGCTATAAACCGGCTTAAGCCGGATAAAACCGGTTATACGCATGACTCACGGGCCGCACGAGGCGTATATAAGACCAAGCGAACAACGCTCCAGACCTTCATTTCCAATCCAACTCTCCTACCGTACGCTTCGTATCGTAGCAAGCCAAATAGGCTTTCCCAAGCCCTTTTGCCGTTTATGAGCCCCCAGAATCGCTTCTGGCCCTCATAAACTCTTGACACAGCCCAGGTCACTCTTGAGAAAGCCCATCTCACTCACCCAAATCCTATCCTCCTTTCTTGCGAGCCCCCAGGATCGCACCTGGCCCTCTCAAGAAAGAATCCACGATAGAGAGCCCCCAACATTGCAGTTGGCCCTCTCTATCTCCTAACTACGTCACTTCCTCCTTTCTTGCGAGCTCCCAGGATCGCACCTGGCCCTCTCAAGAAGGAAAATCCCGATAAAGAGCTCCCAACATTGCAGTTGGCCCTCTCTATCTTTCCTAATTACGACCTATCCACCTCTCTTGCGAGCTCCCAGGATCGCACCTGGCCCTCTCAAGAGAGAACCGAAAAACCTACGATAAAGAGCTCCCAACATTGCAGTTGGCCCTCTCTATCTCCGAACTACGTCAATTCCTCCTTTCTTGCGAGCTCCCAGGATCGCACCTGGCCCTCTCAAGAAGGAATCAACGATAAAGAGCTCCCAACATTGCAGTTGGCCCTCTCTATCTCCCAATTACGCCACTTCCTCCTTTCTTGCGAGCTCCCAACATTGCAGTTGGCCCTCTCAAGAAAGCATCCACGATAAAGAGCTCCCAACATTGCAGTTGGCCCTCTCTATCTCCTAATTACGTCATTTCCTCCTTTCTTGCGAGCTCCCAACATTGCAGTTGGCCCTCTCTATCTCCTAGCTACATCATTTCCTCCTTTCTTGCGAGCTCCCAGGATCGCACCTGGCCCTCTCAAGAAGGAATCCACGATAAAGAGCTCCCAACACTGCAGTTGGCCCTCTCTATCACCTAATCGCATCCTCTTTGGTCTTGCGAGCCCCCAGGATTGCACCTGGCCCTCACAAGAGCAAAAATCCATAGAATCAGATCATCCAAACCCAACATCCTAAAAATACCGGCATAAAGAGCCCCCAGCATCGCAGTTGGCCCTCTTTAGCCGGTAATAAATTTCCTCCTCTTTTGCGAGCCTCCAGGATTGCACCTGGCCCTCGAAAAAGGGAATCGTTAAGGAATTCAAGCATAATTATAAGCCAGGGTCTCCAAAGATTACCAAAACTATTTATTAAGTGAACGACAAACCTTAGAAAAAGAAATCAAAACGTAAGTGCCAAGCAAAGAGCAAATTTAGCCTACAAAGGGCAGGCGAAGCCCCTATCAAGAGTATACAATCACATGAAAGTGACTAACGCTATTATTAAATAAAGCAATTAACCTTACAAAAAAAAATAGAACGTCAGCGCCGAGCACAGAGAAGAATTTAGCCTTTAGAGGGCAGGCAAAGCCCTTACTGCACGCACCCACACACACACACACCCACACACGCACACAGTCTAGAAAACACCTTTCAAACACTCAGATCAACACTTGTACCAAAATAAATAATAAATAACAAATATTGTCCTATGATGATACATGGGTTGACCACCTCTTCTAGAGCGTAACCAACCCAGAAGACTGAGGACTCAAAATAAGATCAAAGTAAAGTCAATACGAAGTCAACACCCAGGTGTTCCGCAGATTGAGCCCAGAGTCAAACTCACACCAACAATCAAGTCAAACAAACACAAACATTAAACACACATTAATAAAATGGTTTAACGTTTCACTGTATTACTTTATTTTCTATGTAAAATAAAGCAAATTCGTTACAATGCATAAGTTTGGAATATATTCACCATTTTAGGACTAGAAAAACGTTCGTTCCATCCATGCAAATTAATTATTCACGTATTAACGAAATAAAAATGACAAAAGTCCCACGAGACACCTCGAAATCTTGAAAGACCAGCCCCTCCCATCGCGAGGATTATTTTTTAATGTCCAAGTATAGTTTAAGATTGTGTAAAGCAAAAAAAAAAAATTATCGATTTATTTTGAAACAGTCTAGTGTGTATGCATGCGTGCGCACGTATGTGTCTATGTGTGCGTTGTTTAAAAAAATTGAACCTCTACAATTTCGAAACCGTGTGACCGATCGAACTGAAGTTTTAAATGTGAGTAGTGCCACCACTCCCCTTCGTCTGATATAATATTTATGAAGATCGAACAAGACATTTAGATTTGAGCGGGCTTCCAATATTTGAAAAATATCTGTTTATAGCATAACTCATGGAATTACGGGGCTCATTAGCTGGAAATCTATGCACGAGTGGACTTACCCAAAAAATTTTAACTATAGAATTTGAAAAAAATGGCTAACGTGTCCTAAAGTTACAGAGTTTTCAAATTTTTAAAAAATTGGTATGTATGTTCATTGATACATCAGCTTGCACACTTTTTAAGTTACTTCCAGAAATTGTCGACTATCAAGCTATCAGCGAACAGTGTTAGCACACACATTGTGTGTTGGCATTTGTGTATTAGTGAACACTCAAATAGGCTAAGCGAAAAACAAATAGGTCTAAAATTGAATTTTACATGATTGAGTGAAGGGATTTGAATTTTATAAAAAAAAACAGTTTTTTAAATGTAGTAAAATGGGCATCGTGAAAATTAGGATCTTGCGCAGTGCTTTCCACTTACGTTATCTCATTGAAAATATTTCACTATGAGGATGCCAAAGTTGAAAAACAAATAAGTTTTTCTACTCAAACCTCACCCCATCCAAACCAACCTAACTGGATCTCACACAGAACTGACTCCCAACCAACCCAACCCAACACTGATCTGACCAATCCCAATTCCAACCCAACCAAACCAAATGCTGATCTAACATTAATGGGTTTGGGATTAGGTTGGGTTCGAAGGCGCGTGACGATCGAGCCATGCGTACCCCTAGTAGATAGTACTAGTTAATTAAAGTAGGACAAGGTTTATTTAGCTGATTTTATAGAAACTGAGATATCTAGTGGAAGGAGGGAAAGAAGGAACACACAAATCTGAAGAATTGGTAAAAACCGAATTACGGATAATCCCTTGAAGGGGTATTGATAATAACTTTACTTGGTGACTAGTGAGTAAAATAAGTGAGAAGGCGTATTTAATTAGAGTAACGCAGTTATCACGAGGCCAGGAGAGAATTCTTCAAGATGGCCAACCGCAAGGACAAGATGTCTGCAGTCGCATGAGAGCCGATGATGCATAATTACCGCGATTTGATTAGTACCGAGAAATAGCCCGATATAATAATATGCTGCCGAAAGATCTCAACCTCAACCGTTTGCGATTATTGAAAGAACACAAGATTCACCAATACTGTGATAATTCTAGAGGAATTTACTGATGACCTTTCACTTTGAGCACGTGTTACAGGAGACCGCTAACTCCGAGAATAACGGAAGAGTAAAGTCCCAATTCAGAGAGGAAGATTCCGAGAGATAATTTGAGAATATTCCGGGTGATCTAGTCATTAAAAAAAAAAATGATTTGGCCGAGAATAATGGGCTCACGCCTGTACTGTACGTCTCTAGTGAGAATAATGAGAATAACCGTTGCTTGGTTTTGCCAAAAACTCCGAAAGAGCGCGTGCGAGACGAGCTGCCCGAGAGGTGCTGCCACCGGTGAATAGCGCGCGAGAATCTGAACAATATTTTCCCAACAGGGGCGAAGATCAATTCACGTTCTCGCGCCTAAGCCAACCGGTGAGAGCACCTCTCGGAGAGCTCTTTTTGCGCCGTGTGTAACGCGCTTTCATGAGTTTTCCGGAAAAATCTTCGACACGAAGGCGAGGTGATGAGATTATTATTCTCATTATGCATACTGAAACGATCAGCACAGACGTGATCTCTTAACCAATTATTCGCGGAAAACTCTGATATTTCGGTTATTATTCGGTCGTGCTCATTCTCGGCCTTTTCGGGACTCTCGAATCCTATGGAACTCTCTCGTATACTCTTTGGGAACTGGTCTCGCGAATCCCAGTTCTTATCACAACGATCTCACTCGCGGTGACCGGCCTCGCGCAAAACGCGGTTGGCCATATTGTTGTAGTGGATTTCTTGCGGGTCACTTTTCAAGCAAGCGGTTAAATCTCTATACCACACTTATTTCGGAGTATTGAATTAAGCGACCATCTCAACCGCCTCGTGGGCAATCTTATTCGGCGTGTCTCAAGTGCTTTGTTTTTTGCTGTTTCTTCCCTTGACCCCATCCTGAACAGATAATTTTACAGTTATTTTACATTGTATTTTATTATAGCGCAAAACCTGGTGTAAGTGATATCGTTAGAATCATTCTCGTGGACGACATACGGAGTTATCTTGAAAGAATTAGCTCAATTATCAATAATTATCGCATCAACGAGGATCGCGTAACAATTGGGAGCATTTCAATCCCGATAGGGAAATGTCACATCTGCCTCCAAAATCTGTAATATGATTCTATAATTATAAACTCTACAAATATATTTTAACTTTGAAACGAAACTTTCACGGGAACGGATGTGACTTCTCGATCCCACGGATCCACAGTTTTATCAGCACATTCTTTCGACAAATGCGTGTACCCGCGAGCTCAAGGAGAAGTCAAGGGTATACACGGGCCGATCAAAATCGCCACAATCGCGAAAATTGTCTTGGCGAGAATCACCGGTTAGCTAAAGTTCCCCGTTGCATCACGCCAGTACTGAGTTGTACAAAGTTGAAAAAGCACGCTCAGACCCATACTCCGGCTCTTAGCTCATCGTCGCAGCCCGAAATCCGTGAAGACCTCGCGGTGACTCGCATAAACCGTCAGTCTAAATTCGTTATAATTGTTGCGCTGTACCTATTCGATCATTACTTCTATCAGAATATCAAATTCATTTATATCGAAATATTAAATTCATTAGAGACCTTAAGTGATTAGTGACTTTAAGGTGGGAAACCAGTTTAGGAGGCCGAAATTTTGGTGTTTTTCGTGAATTTTTTTACAGGGAAGGTATAATCAGAGTTTGTTTAAACTTGGAGGATATTTTATTCATGTTTTGAAGTACACTTTTTAATTTTTTCAAGCCATTTCAGCCGGAAATAGTGGAGTTAGAAGCTGCTGTCCATGGACGATCACCATCCGAGTATTTTGCTGGTGGGCACTCCTGAAGTCACTATTTTTATGTGTAATCATTATAATTTTTTTTCGTTAACAACATATTTCCTAAGAATATGAACCTAATTATTATCAAAAAAATTGAAAATTGCATTTTTTTCAGGTGTTTGAACAGATTATCATGTTTTTATACCATGTTTTTTCACCTTTTTTGCATTAAAAAAAATATTTTTAATAATAATATCATCCCAAAATTAGGTTCATATAGATTGTAATTGAATAAAGAATATTCAGACAAATTTTCAGAACGATTGGTCAATAACTTTGTGAGCTAGAATTCCCACTAGTTGAAAGAAAGTCGTTTCGAGAAAAACGCGTTTGAAAGAAAATGTAGCGAAAACGAGAAATTCAAGGCAGTAATTAATTATATAAACTGCTCACTTGGTAATCAGCTATCCCAGCACCATATCGCAATCCTTTTCCTTCTTCAAACGCATCATTTCGGGTTTGCATCTCCACTTGACGAGCTTTCCGAGCTTCCTTGGTCTCCAACAAGCTGCGCCTATTCTGTCTTTTCACGTGCTGCTCATCCATGTTCCCGGCAAAATTGAAGCTCTTGCGAGCCAACTACGAGTTTTAATTCGTTCATCAGCATTCGAAGGGCTGAATTTCCTTCATTAAACAACGCAGTAGCCAAGATTGCTGCAATCTCGACTGTTTTCAGGCCAGCATGTAGGTGCTTTTGAGCCAATAGCCAAACGGTCGAATTGAAACTTTCATTAGCGTTCTGCGTATGACCGCCTAAACATCTTGTCAGCAAATCGTCTCTCGATAAATCTTCGTATATTGAAAGAATTTATTTTTGAACGTCAGGGTGTAATGGTGCAGGGTGCGCTTCAGGCTCCGTTCCAAGTGCTTTAGCTTGCTGCCACTTGCACCAGCTGTCTTCTCCCTCTGGACAGTTGTCGTGTTGTGAATTGTCATCTGTGGATATAGTGTGCTGAACAGTTGTTATTATGGCCTTCTTAATGTCTTCGATGGTGTTTACATTTCTTCGAATCGCTAAGCCGTAATACGTGCTGAGCTTTTTCACCAAGCCTCTGTCAACTTTCCTTTTCCGCCTAGTTTTTTAGTTTTCTTGAAGTTTCGGAGCCGAGTTCCCATCCTTTTCTGAACATGGCCTATGCAATCACTTTTGACAACTGTCAGTTCATCCCGGTAGGAATTTAAAGTAACAACTGCTGTGAACGTTTTCGAATCTCCATCACCGATATAACTGCCGTATTTTACACCATGTAGTTCCTCCGATCTCAGAACATAATTTTCACAGATCCCACTTCCATGCTTCCCGCGGAGCCTTCATGTGTTTTCATGCAATTTTCTTCGTCATGATCTTCTTCCCATGCTAGATATTGTTACGTCCCGCGACTTTTGGGACTTTTTGCATCGATTTGAGATTGCTTATATCTGGCGATTTTCAATAAAATTAAATACGAGGAAAGGGACCCAGTCACACTAGAGGAACGATTAATTTTTTCCTCCTGGCAACACGGAAAGTTCCAGTTGTCATTCATCGAGCCATCTGCACGAGTACGTCTCAAGTGAGCATAAGCTATTGAGAGGTGACGCCATGGCGGCATCGATATCAAAGGTCCTCATTACGAGACGTCCATCGTCGGGCATGAATATGAACAACCGCCGATGTCGGAGAAATCTTTGGCTATAGCATAGAATTTAAGTGAAGATGATGGGGCCTTGGTGCATACAGAGAGAAAGAGAGAGCGAGAGAGAGAGAGAGAGAGAGAGTATGCCTCATCTAAAGCTAAGTGACCGGTGATCTTCTTTTTCTTTATCCCCGATTGAATACTTTATGAACTGAATTCCCGAAAGTACGTGAGTAAACGAATGTAATAATGTAAAATCAAGAATGAGCATGGATGCCTGGGTCAGGTCATCAGTGATGGTAAAGGTGGCGGTGAATAGTATGTAGTTTATTACATTTAAGAATTCAATTATATTATTTAGAATATGTTGAGATTTCCATGAGTCGAAATTGGTCGAAGAGAGGAGATTTCTTTTTTCGTTGAAGATTCTTGCTGGTTCTTTATCCTTGCTCTTAATTTATGAGCGATTTTAGCTTTGCTACAACTTTTTGGGAACAGCGTCTGGAAAAGGTCATCGGATGATTCTCATGGATGATCTACATGGGTTCTGCACGTGATCGACAAATTGACGCAGTGGTCGAGTCAAGGGGACTTGATAGAGAAAAGACTTCAACGGGACACCCAATCGTCACGTCACTAATGAGAATTAAATAAACATTCAGAAACATGTGGTTATACCAGGGCTGCTGTCGTCTGGTTACGAATATCGTCTTCTGATTAATCGGAACTGCATGTTTAGAGAGAGAGAGAGAAAGCGTGGAAGGCAATTACCTTTCAATAAGAATCACGAGGTTCAAGAGACATATGTCTCATCGATAAATGACGTCGCAAATTCGACGTCGCATCCAACAAGGACCCCAAAGGCGTAGCAAGCGCATTATTTAATTAACAATGAATAATAATTTTACAAAGACCAAATTCAAAAATTTATGGAGATTTCATAGTGCATTAACAAGGATTTGCATAAACGATGTAATTGAGAAAGAATCCTTTTTTTTTGTAATTATTGAGAATGGTGAGCTAATGTATGCATGATAAATGCGCGGTTATGAAATAGATAATTCCTGTAGTAGAAATGATAAAGAATGATTAGGGAAATCACATAGGATCTAGAGTAAAGGGATAAAGTTTTCAATGTTATAACAAACAAGCAACGTCAATTAGGAAAGCGATCAGAATCCAAGCGTTAACGTGGAATCAAGATAATCGGGTGATAAAAATTAATATCCATCAATGAATAATTTTAAATTGTTTCAAAATGGTTTCGCATTGTGTATTTCGAGTAGATCAATAATCATAGAATGACTTTGTTAATTTTTCCCAATTATTGGAAAGATCGGGTCACTTCATCAAATAAAAATCGCTTGAGAACTATTTCACCATCAGTGGAATAATTTTAATCGGAAATAAAAAAAAGCCTTGCATGTACCATCGCGTTACAAGCTCGGCATGGCAAGAAATTAAAAGGAAATAGAAATGAATAGAATGAGAGAATAAATTAAAGGCAATGCGGAGCAAGAGAGATACGAATGAATGGAGGAGAAGTCATCACCAAACGAGAGCACGAACGAAAAGACGAATGGAAATGTGCACGGCTGTATGTGTGGGTGTGTGTGAGTGTGTCGTCGAGAGCCTATGGTGGACCAGCGCGTGGCCTGTAGGAGAAGCCGAAGAGGGGTAACTCCTCTGCTATGTGGTACCTCTGAAACGAGGGACAGAGTGAGCGAGAGAGTAGATACAGCATATGCAAGTATGAGAGAGACAGAATGAACCTCTTGATGAAAAACGGCGTATGTACGGGGGTAAAAAATCGCTTTACGGATTATTAAATAACGGAAAAATTATTATAAAGGAATACAGGAGTGAATGTTTTATAATAAGGATGAATTTGTATTCATTAGAAGTATGAATTTTCAATTATATAGATTCGCGGCGGTCATTGGGAATGCGCGGTGCAGGCGGCGGAGGCGCCTGGAGCGTTTCAGGCGGCTAAGGGCGTATCTCCCCACCGCCGAAGCTAAGTCATCCTGCAAGACCTTATATAAAATCGGGTAATGAGCCCGCGGTATGTCAGAGTCGGGAGAGAATTTCAAGAGCAAGAAATCGCTGTCTGTCAATTCAGTATTTTTATATTCCATCTTCATATTCCATCAATTTCATAACGTTTTTATCACGTTTTATATTCTACTTTAGTTTTTATTTTACCGTCGAGGTGTATCCTATTTGTTTTCTCTTTGTGTTCGTGAAATTAACGAATAATTTTTTTTTATAACGCCGCATAAATTGCTGGTGAATAAAATTTTGATACCGTGAACAGTCAGTGTCCGGTCTCCTTTGTTCATTATCGCCGAAAATCCTCATCAATACATTTTCATCGATATCTACATCCACAACAACTCTCACCGTCGTCAACATCGTAATTAGCCATTGGGCATTCTGCGATCCCACTCATTCCGTTTCAATCAGCGAAGTAGTAAGTATTTTTGAAATGCTTCCTCGCATGTATATATTGTGACGTGACATTTTGCCTCGCCACCCGCACGGAGTAGTGTCGACCATGGGGTCGGGTTTATGACCCTACGACGACGCTCATCGATAGACCACCCGGGGAATTTCGACTCACATTAGGATAAGTTTTGTTTTGTTTTAAGTTTACTACCTGCATCGAAGCGTAGCGAACAATTCATTGGGCAAATTGGCGTTAAATTAATAGAAGGAATTTGATTTTATGGAATAACGTGAGACCAGCAGTTATTTCGGCCTTGAAGAGTGAAATTCCGTGTCCCACTCGCAAGCTTACTCGCCGGTGGTCGATAACAAAGGACTCGCAAGTGGCGTTGACGTGTCGCGGGGGCGTCTCGCTCGTGGCCGATCCGTGCATCGTTGGCCCAGGAGGGTTCGAGCGATACTTTGCTTATTACGCAGGCGAATATTCGCCATCATTATTGGTGGGAAATAGGGATGCCAACAGAGACATTGGGAATTGGACCAATATACAGCGTCACCCGCTCCGGTTGACTACGCAACCTTGGTGTTGCACCCTCCCCTACTGCCTTCTCAGTCGTCGTGGACCGTGAGATTCGGCGCCTCATTTAAGAGGATCTTTGGGATGGAGCCAGCAACGAGGTGCTGTTTTTCCTGGTGGCGTTTATTGTGGGCCCGCCGCCTAATCGAGGGACGCTTTGATTACGCGAGGGAGGTCTCCCCCGTTGCTGGTAATCATCCACGGGATCCCAGGAGGAGGGCGATTGAGGGGCAGCATATCATAGCTGCGAGTAGAGGCTCGCACACGGTTTCGGTCGTGGGAGGGGTCGTCCCTTCGTCATCGTCATACGTCACTCAACGAAGAAAGCGAGGAAGTTAATGAAAGTAGGGAGATAAGAGACCGGCGGGGCGATGCGAGAGAGTGGGGCGCGCGAATCGAGGAGAGAGTGGGCCGACGAGGTAAGTCGATCGATTATTGAGGATCATAGAGCAGTCGTAATTTTTCGGGAGTCAAGAGCAGAAGCAAGAAGTAGTGGTCAGTGCTTACGTACCGGACAACGAAGGAACTCGGTGAGCCCAACTCTCCTCACTCTTATTTCTGCCATATATTCGGAATTCTTTTCTCGTCTTATCAATCATGTTTTAATTTTGAAGAGTAGCGCCCACGTTCATCAGCGATAGTCTCGCGATCGTGGTCGTGAATAATCGTTTTGAGTATTTAATGGAGTTTGAGTAATCGAGAATTAAGGACTTTATTAGAGAAATGGACGAGAAGAGAATTCCATCAAAACTGGTCTGAACAATTAATTATTGAAGTTATTGAATATTTTACCTCATGTTGAGGAATTCGCGTACTTTGCCAAATGAATTGTGTCCTTTATGTAATTATGGTTGCGCGCTATGATTCGTGAATTTAATTAGACTTTGTGAATCTATTTCTTGCATAGTTCGAATTACCTGAATTGATTAACGTAATCCGTGAAATATTAGTTCACATGTTGAGCATTTATTTCTATCAAGTTGCGGGCTCAAGGCCTCGCGTTCGAGACAATGGTACGCTCTCGCGTACCGCGTCCCCGCTTGTTTATCTTTTCTCTCTCTCGCGGCATATACTCGCCGAGCGCGGAGAGCCAGAGTCCCGTGCAAATCAGTCGAATAATTTTGCCTGTATTTCGTTCGTGTAATTTATCGTATTTTTCGTGTACCGGGTAAGCAATAAGTAATCATCATTTCCGTATTTCCGATGCCTATTCCGATTCTTATAGAATTCCGTCTGCGTACTATATTACCTCGGTTAATTATTACTACCTCGGTAAATTCACGCAAATATTCAATTCATATCTGTCATTTATTCGCAATAGCCTTACTACCTTTATCTCGGTCACTTAGTCGCAATTGGCGACGCCAAGATTACTCGCGCGAACCTGGTGGCCGGACCGCGAACTAGCCTAAATCAGACATCGTGGGACGTATGCCGTCAGCATTGTAACGATATGGACCATTCGTACGGCAAAAAATCCTCCCTCTGCTAAAAAAAGAAGGGTTAGCGCGTATTGTTGTGTTCCCCAGTACTGAAATTATATTTGCGAAGATTTTACTGAAGAAAATGAAATATTCACTGGAGGGGGCACCTAAATAATTGAAACAAATATTAATTTACAATTTATTCTGAGATGATTAAAACATACAAGATTTTTGTAAACAAATTAAAACAAAATATATCATAAAGGTAAAATATGTCACCACAATATTACATGATTGAAAAAAAAAAAATTGTGCGATAACAAGTCACCCAAGGCCCTCATTCTCACAGACTGCTAATTAAATGTCACCCTCACTATGCAAATTTATGTAACAAAAACCATGATAATTTATGGTGAATTATTAATTAATTGCTTCCAAGTGTTCTTGAAATTTTACACAAATTTTAGCACTCTTAAATTAGTAAAAAAAAAAAAGGAACATACAAAAAATAATCACGGTAAACATCCCAATGGACCTCTAATAAAAAGAGAATGTAATCACAATTGGGAGTTTTGAATGAATTTTTTTTTTCAATCATTGGGGCGCATAATGTAGAGTAAGTAAAAATAATGAGGACGTATTTTTTATTTTTCGTTAAAAATAACACATGCACATGTTATAGGCAATTTAATTTCACGGATTTTGATATATATAGATATAGCGTAACATGAGTGATGTCATAATGTTATAGTTTTTAATTTGTTATACTAACGGCAATTTTGATTTAAATAAAAAAATAAAAATTTCGTACTAAATATTTTTTCCTAAACTACCAGATTATGAAATAAAAAAATTTCATTCAAACTCCCAATTAACCCTGCATATGGATCGTATGGGTCATATTTGCGCAGGGTTAACAATCTCTTTAATATGATAGATTCGACTAACAGTATATTTAGAATTTTGCCCGAAATGCACCAAAATGCGTTTAACTTGCCTTGCGGCTAATGACAGCTAATGTAGTCTGTCTGATTTAGGCTAGTTCACAACCTGCCACCAGGTTCGCTGGGGAGAATCTTGGCGTCGCCAATAGTATTACTATTTTTACCTCGGTCATTTAGTCGCAATAATTTTACTATCTTCATCTCGTTCATTTATTCGTCACAGCGCAATTATATTACCTCGGTTAATTATTACTACCTCGGTAAATTCACGCAAATATTCAATTCATATCACAGTCATTTATTCGCAATAGTATTACTATCTTTACCTCGGTCATTTATTCGCAATAGTCTTACCACCTGTACCTCGGTCATTTAGTTGCAATAATTTTACTATCTTTATCTCGTTCATTTATTCGTCACAGCGCAATTATATTACCTCGGTTAATTATTACTACCTCGGTAAATGCACGCAAATATTCAATTTATATCACAGTCATTTATTCGCAATAGTATTACTATCTTTACCTCGGTCATTTATTCGCAATAGTCTTACTACCTGTACCTCGGTCATTTAGTCGCAATAATTTTACTATCTTTATCTCGTTCATTTATTCGTCACAGCGCAATTATATTACCTCGGTTAATTATTACTACCTCGGTAAATTCACGCAAATATTCAATTCATATCACAGTCATTTATTCGCAATAGTATTACTATCTTTACCTCGGTCATTTATTCGCAATAGTTTTACTACCTGTACCTCGGTCATTTAGTCGCAATAATTTTACTATCTTTATCTCGTTCATTTATTCGTTACAGCGCAATTATATTACCTCGGTTAATGATTACTACCTCGGTAAATTTTCGTTAAGCATTATTGTCTACCCGTGTCATTACTATAGCATATTTTGTCTGAGGTCATCGCTATTGAGTGGCAAACAATTATGAAATTAGTAATTAAAGAAGGATCTGGCAAATGTATCGGATACTGTCCGAAGAATTATTGTGAACCTGAAATTGAAGCATTATTTTGAATAAATCCTCGAAGGAGGTATTAATATTGAGTTCGGAATTATTGTCACTCCACTTTGACCCTGCCCTTCTACCTTTTCGTCCCTCAGGTGAGCTGAGGTAGTCGAGTTGCCCTCGATCTCGCCTCACCCGTCCGCTCGTGCCCTACGCAATTCCGGGATTCATATCGAAGCGAATAAATAAAAGTCGGTCCACAACCGGCGGTACTTTGTACCTGGCGCCCAACGCTTTGACTCGAACTTTCTCTTCGCTTGTGGTCAATTCTTTAGCCTTTTGTCCGGCACGAAAGGTACGGGTGATATGCCCGATCAGGTAGTGTGGTAGGAAAAATCCCGTCACAATGTATATATTCGCTCGTGTTGCGCGGTGTCTCCGATCTCGGTCGACACCCCATGACGTCCTAAGGGCCGAATGCGAGGGTTTCGGGTCGCTTGTATTGTAAAAGCCATAGTGTAATTTCTTTTGTTGTTTTCCCTTTCCGTGTTATTATTTTGTATTAAATTCAGTTTTTTTGGAAATTTATAAATTCAGTTTGTGAAACGTCATGTCGAATTAAATTCAGTTTTCTGGAAATTTATATTTGCGTCAATCTTGGTCTTTCGGAAAGTTATGTTAAATTCAGATTTCACGAAGGGTAAATTCTGTGTTAAATCCAGTGTCTAATTGAAATTATTTTGTCAATTCAATTTTTCTGGTATTGTCCAAATTCGATTCTTGTTTCAATGTATTTCCAGGCCCTTTAAAATTATTTTCGGTCCATTCCAATATTTTGAAGTTCCAAGTAAACCATTCCGGGAAAAAGCTGTTCGTATTTCAATCGGTTGTAGGATTATTTTCGTGTGAAATCCTTTTCTTCTAGGAGGTGCTAATTGTTTGTGAATACCGTGAAATATGTGTGAGTTAAATTCCTTGGAATAATTCACGTTTTATTCCGAGAAATAATGGATCAATAGTGTTTTTTTTTGTGTTTATAATTTAATCTCCATTTTCGGTATAATTTCCATGTTTCGTCCGGGGTTAAATTCATTTTTGAGCAATTTAACATTTCTTCGAGTGGTTAAACTCAATCGAGTCGTGGTAGAATAAATTCTGTGTTGGGTTTTTTTTTATGAGAGTTGTCCTGTCCATTGACCATGGACCTCTTCCAGTTAAAAATAGCTGTCGTTGTAGCAGTGGTCATTTTAGTCCTCGTAATAATTTCATTTGTCCTTGCAGTTTGCGCGGATAAGCCTCAGGAGGTTAATCTTGAGGATGGCCCTGCAGTTTATTTTCTCCCACGCCAGTAAAAGTCTAGCTCCCGTTTTTATCAGAAATTATTCAATGTGATTACACCATTTTTCTTCCTTTACGTTATGAGTTTTATTTGTCCGATTATGCTGAGTTACAATTTAGTAATCTTGTTCGATGTGTATCGCGAAAATTAAAGAGTTTTCTTCACGAGATTTTATTTCAATTTGCCATTGTTACCAAATTATGCACTCTCCGCCCATTCCGAGCAATTTTCCGCAAATGTTAGGCTCAAAACAGGGCAATAACCAGGCCAATGCCGATTTTATCTCGAATAACGCGTTAAAGGGAAAGCCGCGCTTTTCTTGGCCGAGATGAGAAAAATCGAGGGTCAGGACGTAACAAAATTTGGGGGCTCGTCCGGGATCTTGAGAGTGCATTTATAAATTGTTTTGATTTTCTTTTTTTTTTGTGTTCGCATGATTATTTCTATGGAAATGTTGTGTTATTTGAAATTTAAAAAAATATTGCGCATGTTTTTTTTTGTTATTTCTTCGTTGCCATTATATCTAATCTTTCAACTGGATGAGGGTGGACGAAGGTAAGTCCAAGCGTCTACCGCTGGTCAACGACCCCGTCTAATAAATGCATAGGCAAACCCGTTCTAAAGTTCGTGTTGATGAGTCCGTTTTGAGTAATTATCCCAACAAAAGGAAGCGTGTTTTAGAGGATGATGAAAATTTATCAGAAAAAGAGGATAATGATGTGGATTTGATAGAGACCCTTGAGACCAATAATTCAGAAACTGTCAAGTCCTCTGAGGGATTATCTCGAGTTTCATCGTCATTATCACGAATAGAGAAGGAAGAATTTTGTAATTCCGAGGAAACAAAAAGTACAGAGTTAGAATCCGAGGAAAAATTGATTTATAGAGTGGAAAAATAATTATCTCCGTCTGAGTTGGAATTGTTTAAGAACAGTCTTGCGATACAGAATTCTCTCAAAATAAAATCTCCCGTGAATGAGGAAAAGGAAAAGTCTAATCCGTTAACTGTTGCTATATCTTCGAGGACAAATATTTTCCCATGGTGTCTCTTTAGTGGTGTAGTAAAAACGCCACAGTTAACTGTTTCGGCCAATAAAAGTAGTAATTTGCCCTTTTTGCCTTCTGCTCGAGTTTCAGAAAAATCTTCAGGAAATTCAATTTTTAATAAAGTTAGAAGTCCGATTGCTTTGCCACTATTACGAACCCCTGTAAAATCATTTGAACGATCCGAACCTGTAGATGAACATTCTTTTTGTAGTGATAACGATCAATTTTCAAACCCTGTGGGTGGCAATTTGAGCACCTCACAGAACCCAGAGGATAGTTCAACCGCGAACTAATAGAAATTTTAATCCTCGGCGAAAATTAAATCCATCAATGACTGAGCAGGAAAGAGCATATGACCCCGCGACGCTGTCCGCCTTGCGTGAAGCGTTGCGGTTCATCCCCGATTTTGACGGTAAAAAGACATCGCTTGGTCGTTATATCGCAGGTGTAGAGAAGGCCAGTGAAATGACCGGAGGGGCGCTCGATCAGCAATTGTTGAAACTCCTAAAGGTCAAACTGCTGCCCTCCATTTGGAATAAAATCTCTAAAATCACCTTCCGAAATTTAAAAGAATTTACAAATTTTTTGCGTGAAACATATGATCCTTCTAGAGATGTATATCAATCAATAGCAGAGCTGGGAAACAGTTATCAGAAGCCCTTAAAGAGTGTAGATGATTATGTCGATCGTATCCGATATTATGCAGAAAAATCTTGGAAGCTCAGGCTACAGAGGAAGGGATTGCTAGTAAGGAACGTAAAAGGGTTGAGGAAATGGCGCGTAAAATCATGCAGCGTGGGTTATTGCCAGAAATCGAGCAGCGAATGAGGGATGAAGCCTCCCTTAGTGACACGGTAAACCGAGCAAAGGTAATTGAACGCCAGCTCGCCGACACCAAACGACTAAGAGAGAGAGAGAAATCGAAAAAAGAGCTAATATGAATGTCGTGGGACGGGATATCGTGAATGAGAATAAGAAAGAAGTAAGCGCGAGTGCTCCGCCGGTCGTGAGCTGTCAGCTGTGCGGTCTTTTGACCGCACAGCTTTCCGGGCATACCGCGGAAAGATGTGGAGCTCTTTAAGCTAGTGGAATTCCTGTGAAAATAATTATATGTCAATTGTGTGGCCAAGCGGGCCATACAGCTGATAAATGTTCCTCTAAATTTCCTGCGACGAATGGTAAAGAATTCACAATTTGCCAGATTTGTGGAAAAAGAGGACATCTTGCAAACCGTTGTTTTTCTGTTCCGTGTAGAAATTGTGGTCGTACGGGGCATTTAGACGACAGTTGTCGTTAAATGCAACGAGCTACCGAGGTACAATCGTACCCCGAAAATCAGAATAATCAGAGAGATTTGCTTCCACCGCTTCAGTGTTATAAATGTAAGGAATGGGGTCATATTTCAAGAAATTGCAGTAAAAATATTAACCAGGCAAGTCAGGGGCTTCCAGGTCCACCTGCATTGTCTAACGTAAACAATCGAATGTCGTACCCTGCAGGCCCAAATTCTTATTCGCAGGCTGCAAAATTGAATTACTCGCCGGAGTATGCCGGTACTGCAAGCAGGCCGGGCATGTACTCGATGAGTGTCAGTTACGCGCAGCAAATCATGAGAGACGCGATCGCATGCAGGGAAACGCGAATGGCCAGCCGGGAGCGGGTGCCCAGGCGGAGGCCGTGTCGCAGGTACACCCGACTATGCTGTTCGAAGTAGACCGACAGTTACCAACCCAGTAAAGATAATTGATGTTTTTTTGGCGCGTCAACCGGACGATGTGATTGCGCCAACCATAAGGTTGAAGCGTAGGCATTTGTTTGAAGGTGTCACTGTGATGTTAGATACAGGAGCAAGTAAGAATGTTATAAAAGAGTAATATGTTAGCTCCGACGTACCCATTTACGATGATCAAATTTTGCGTCTTCGGGGTATAACTGAGAACACATTGCTCACTTTGGGATATATATATACGGAAACGCTGGGTCCTAAGACCATTTTTCATATCGTTCCTGATGAATTTCCTATAAATCAGCCGGGAATTTTATCTTCGGAATATTTTCGTGAAACGGGTGCCAAAATCGACTACGCTAATCATTGCCTTGTGGTCGGGGGCGAGATAGTACCGTTTCACCCCAGAGAAGATGATGTTTCCTCCAGGTTCAACAAAGTTGTTTTTCGCGCGTGTGGTAAATAAGGAGATCTCTCATGGATATCTACCTCCACTCAAGAAATTGGAGGGGATGGTAGTCCAGGGGGGACATGTGGAGAACGTTGATGGAAGGGCGTATTTCATTGTAACGAACACGTGAGATCATACTGTAGAGATCGCGATACCCGCGTTAACGTTATTGACGCCTTCGCCTTCCGCGTCAGCAGTTTACAGTTGCGAGCGGGTGACGGAAATCGAGTCAAAAAACGTAGAGTCGCAGGGGATTGCTGGTCCACCGGTGACAGTGGACATCGGGGGATCCTCCCGCGAGATCCTACCAGTAATGAGTTTTGTCTAGGATGGAGTAGAGGCGGAGGAGGGAGGTCCACGACGGAGAATTCAAAAATCCAAACCCCCAAATCTCAAAATCCATCCGTTGAAAATCCAGAGATTATTGAGAATTTGAAAATTGAAGATGTGAAAGTTGAAAATCCGAGAGTTGAAAATCCATTGTTTGAAAATCCAGAAATTGAAAATCGAAAAGTTGGAAATTGTTTGTCTATTGGAAATCGAAAAGTTGAAAATTATTTGTCTATTGGAAATCGGAAAATTGAAAATTGTTTATCTATTGAAAATCGTAAAGTTGAAAATTGTTGGTCCATTGGAAATAGTAAAACTGAAAACTTGTCTATTGGAAATCGTGACGTCGAGAATTTGGAAATTAAAGATCGAGAAGTTGGAAATTGTGAAATTGGAAGTGTTGAAATTGAGATCCTGTGTTTGAGAATCGTGTTAAAAGTCAAAATCCAGAAAGTAAAATTCTAAAAGATAAACATCCTGTAATTGACAGTAGAGTTAAAAGTCAAAATCCAGAAAATAAGATTCTAGAAGATGAAAATCTTGTAATTGGCAATCGTGTTGTTGTTCAGAATTGTGGTATAGTTGAGAATCGCGTTTTTGAGAATTGTGGTATAGTTGAGAGTCCTGTAATTGAGAATCGAGTTGTTCAAGTTTCCAAAAATCGAGTAGTTGAAATCCAAGAAGTCGAAAATCAAGAAATCCAAGAAGTCAGAATTCGAAAGTTTGAGAGTCCAGATATTGAAGTCCAGGGAATAGAGAATCCAAAAATCCAATATCCAGAGAAGAAGCGAAATCCAAGGGTCCAGTGTCTAGAGTTTTGTGTAGATGATATTTGTGGCATAAAAAAATGTGCCGGGATTCGTAAACCGCATACAAATGCATTCGAGAGTGGTGGAACGTTAGCGGACAAGTCGATTCCCCTGAGAGATCATGGGGGAGAATCCAGTGGTGGCAATATAGAAGATTCTCGGGGGATTTCGAATCCATTCATGAGTGTATTCGAGAAGTGTGGAACGTTGGCATACAAGTCTAATGAGACCTCTGAGAAGCAGCGTGTGTACACCTCGAAACCTCCGAAATGTGTGGACAAGGAACCCGAAAACATTTTTGTCGGTCAAGACAGTTTTAATGATTTAGAGAAGGAAAATCCGAATGTAGTGGCTAAATTTATAGAGTTGAGTGATGTTGTAATTGATGAAGAGAAAATAGAGATTTTTGATGATTATATTAATGAAAAAAGTGTTCAGTATCCCAGTACCAGTGGCGAGATGTTTGTTTCAATTCCTGTAACGGTAAATTCGATAATAGAAGACGTAAATTCAGAATCCAGTTTTGTAAGAGATGTATTTGTTCATAGAGAGAATGGTATTGTTTCAGAAAATACAGAGGAATTTAATTTTGAGTTAGATAACGAGTGTTTCACAGTCACAGCAAAAATACCCGACGAAGATCGTTGTCTCAAAGTTTTAGAGTTACTCCGTTTGGATCATTTAGAAAAAGAGGAAGTTGGAGAAATAAGGAATTTGATCAAAAGTACAGCCGATATATTTCACCTACCAGGTGAGATTTTAGGGGCTACCGATGTTGTTGCTATAGAATACCTACGACAGATGACTTACCAGTAAATTCAAAGCAGTATCGTTTTCCCGTGGTTCATAAAGAAGAAATAGAAGAGCAGGTAGAGGAGTTGTTCGAAACCGGGTTAATCCGAGAGTCCAACTCCTCGTATAACACACCTGTATGGGTTGTGCCTAAGAAGCCGGATTCACAAGGGAATCCTAGGTGAAGAATGGTCCTTGATTTCCGACAGTTGAATGAAAAGACGATTGGTGACGCATATCCTTTGGCGAACATAATCGATATTTTGGATTAGCTGGGCGGCGCTCGATATTTTTCAGTCTTTGATTTAGCCTCCGGATTATATCAAATAAAAATGCATCCAGATGATTGTCATAAAACCGCGTTCACAACTCTGTACGGACATTATGAGTATGTTCGAATGCCTATGGGGCTGAAAAATGCTCCTCCCACTTTTCAACGGGCCATGGATATGGTGTTGACGGGATTACAAGGGCAAGAGTTGTTCGTTTATCTGGATGATATCGTGATTTATGCAAAAACGTTGAAAGAACATATGGAGAAATGTACGAAGCTTTTCGATCTCCTGAGAGAGGCTAACCTATCTTTGCAACCTGATAAGTGTGAATTTTTTGAAAGAGAAGTAGTTTATTTGGGTCATATTATTCGTAGCACGGGATTAAGACCTGATCCTTGAAAATTGGAGGCCGTTCGAGATTTTCCAAGGCCACGTCATGTGAAAAATATACGCCAATTTTTGGGACTTACGGGCTATTATCGTCGTTTTATTTAGGGGTACGCTCGTCTAGCCAAACCCTTGTCAAATCTTTTAAAGAATGATGTGCCGTTTTTGTGGGAAAATATTCAAGAAGAAAGTTTTATGGAATTGAAAGATAAACTTTGTACGGAACCCGTTTTAATTTTTCCTGATTTTTCGAAACCATTTTTTTTACTACAGACGCGTCGGGATACGCAATAGGAGGTATCTTGTCCCAAGGGGAAATAAATAAAGACAGACCAATAGCATACGCTTCACGTACATTGAATGGTACTGAAAGTAGATATGCTACGTATGAAAAAGAGGCTTTGGCGATCGTTCACAGCGTTTTGCATTTCAGACCATATCTTTATGGCAAACGTTTTACGCTCGTCACGGATCATAAACCGTTAATCTGGTTTAAAAATTGCAAAGACGGTAACGCACGTGTGCTCTGCTGGAGATTGAAATTATCTGAGTACGAGTACGACGTTGTGTATAAAGCCGGAAAAACTAATGTAAACGCGGATGCATTGTCGCGACATCCTGTGATCCGGGAAACTGAAATCACCGAAGAGGAAATTTTCGCGATAAACTCAAAGAAGAAAAAGAATTTGACCGAAGAAGATATCCTAGAGATGTTAGAACAAGAAGATAGCAAGAATGACGGAGAAAGCGATGAAACGAATGTTGTCGACGAGGAAGATCCGGAAGGGCAATGGAGGGAGACATTAACTCCGTATGAGTTGGCTGGAATCGAGAACGAACATCTTCAGGTCGAAGGAGGGAAGGGAACACACTCAAAAGGTGAAGGATTTCTCCGTCAAGGCGAAATTAGTCGAAAAAACATTTCCGAACCGACAACCGGAAAACCCATCCTATCCAGAACCAATCGAGGCAGTCGCTGGACCATCTCAGCATCCAACCACATGTACGCGTAGGCTCACGAGAAGTCAGTCCAAAGCACAACGAGAATCAGATCTTCCGATCCAGGGGAATAATCATCAAGAAAGCGACGGAAGTGAATAAAACGAATCTTCAGATGACACAGCGTCCAACCTCGGAAACCGATGATAGCGATGACGATGTACACCGAAATTATGAAGATCACCAGGGAAGAATACACGAAGATGAAATGGAAGAAGAAATTAATAGACCCAAAATTGTAAATGATGAGATTATAGGAGGAAATATTATTCAATCTAGAGACCTTTTCTTCACGCGCAAAGACACACTGGCATACTTTTTGAACACCCGTGGTGAGCCTTTCGTTCTTGGGTCACGAAAGCTGAGAGACCGTAATGAGTTACCGTACTTTCCGGACCTCCAGCTGGGGCAAGCAAGCATAATGAAACGAGGGAGCAGGTACCACGTAGGGTTGCCGGTTAGTGACGACTCCGGGGAATGAATGTCATTGACCCTTGGACATATTAAGAGCGCTATAGCCAGTCTGCGTGAAAAATCAGAAGGTTTAAAAATTCAAAGTATTAGCATCGCGAAAACAGACTCTGTGGGTAGCGTTCCATGGGACGATATAGCCACATCTTTGCGATTAGGATTTTTGCAAAGTACAGTAAAAATAATAATTTGTCATGGAATAATAAAATATCCAAGTAAAGAAGAGCGGAAAGGAATCATGAAAGAATTGCATAGTTCAGCTGTGGGCGGACATAGAGGGGTATCAAAAACTTTTAATCGAATTAGACAATATTATTATTGGGAAAAAATGAAAATTGATATCCAACATTTTATTCAGCAATGTTTGCCTTGCCAATTAAAAAAATATGTTCGAGTAAAAACTAGACAGCCGATGGTCATAACTGACACTCCAGGTACGGCTTTTGATAAAATTGCAATGGATATTGTAGGTCCTCTTCCAAAAACAAGAAAGAATAATGAATATATATTAACAATTCAAGATCAATTAACGAAATTTTGTATTGCAATTCCTTTACCCAACGCCACATCAGCAACCATTGCTGACGCGTTGGTTCAGAATTTTATTACACTTTTTGGAGCACCCAAGGCGATACTCACTGATCAAGGTCGCAATTTTCTAAGCGTATTGATTCGACGAGTGGTCAGAGTATTTAAAATCAAGAAAATTCGTACAACTGCTTTTCACCCACAGTCTAACGGGTCATTAGAAAGATCTCATCACGCTTTGGAGGAATATCTAAAACAATATGTCGGAAAAGAATATGATTGCGATGAATGGGTGAGTCTTGCAATTTTTAATTACAACACATGTGTGCACGAGGGCACAAAGCATACCCCATACACGTTAGTTTTCGGTAAATTAGCAAGAATTCCATCAAGTGAACCATTGCACGTGGAGGATAAGTTGCCAGATTATGACAATTATTTGGTACAACTGGTCACGCAGTTGCATGAAATCCAGAATGTAGCTCGACAAAATCTGATCGGAGCAAAAGAGAAATCGAAAGAACGCTATGATAAGAAAATGAACCCGAAAGAATTTAAGGTTGGGGAATATGCGTTTTTGTTAAAAGGTCCGAAGTCAGGGAAATTAGTCGATCATTATACCGGACCACATGAAATAATAGAGGTAATGGGTAAAAATAATATCCGGATTAAAATAA
Organism: Rhorus exstirpatorius; assembly: GCA_963564615.1. NCBI lineage: Eukaryota > Metazoa > Arthropoda > Insecta > Hymenoptera > Ichneumonidae > Rhorus > Rhorus exstirpatorius. The sequence goes on from OY751315.1 coordinate 7,755,966, forward strand.
ATCAGAATACCAAGGTCGTGCACACCAACCGACTAAAGCATTATAGGATCATACCCACATAAGAACCCCGAAATAAATGGCAACATTTTTAGCACCGGAGACAACAGCTGGAACAGTATATTTTTGCGCTCCACAGGACATGTCTGGACCCGCGTCGCCATCAGGAGCCCCTGTTCTGCAGGGCCCCGCTCCGGGTAGCCTGGCGTCAAGGGTCGACCGGGAGCTGAGGGCCCTCGCCTTCAGAACCCATGAATTTGTCGTCCGGGGTGACCCTCGCTCTGCCTTGAATTTAATCAGGGATGTGGCTGAGCTGATCGAGGGGCAGGAGTGGTGGCTGCCCCTTGCCTACGTAAAGGCAGCGGGGGACTTGTTCTATGCCGCGCTAGAGAATTTGGTGCTGACCCTGGATAAAAAGGTCGAGATGCACCCAGGGAGCCACGTTGTGATCCTCCGGACGCGGTTCTGGGGGAAGAAGTTAATTGGGATGGGATTGGGGAGTGACCTCCAGAACGCGGAGCTGCGGGCCGTTCAGGCGGTAGCGCTCAGCATGAGGGACATCGCGTATGATACAGTAGCGGAGTAGGCCGTCGTAGGTTCCAAATTTGTTTTTCCCTTCAATCCGTTTTAGAAAAGGGAGGGCGCGAATTGAGACGCATGTAACTTGTCCTCCCCTCGTATAAAGCTACGTATTAAAGTATCTAGGAAAAATAGGTAATGTTTTTGCAGGCGGACCATGGCAGCCACAGCGAAAACCCTGGTGTCACTGCTCCAGGAGCGCATGATTCGAATGAGGGAGGGGTTCTATTACGAGATCATTGGCGAATGCATACCCCCCCCCCCCACCCCCCGTTTTTACGTGCAGGGTTATGTGCCGGGGCCAGAGCAAAATTGGCACCTGGAAATCCAAGAGGGCTGCCAGGCATGCGGTGGCTGCGGCGCTATTGAGGGAAATGAACGAGGCCCATGCCCCATCTGGGGGCTTATCATGGTTCTCGGGTGAGCTGGCTCACTTTTCACATTCTCATCTCACGGGAGTTGGCTCACCCAATCACGGAGCCGCCGAGTGAAAATGTGAAGTCACTAGGATACTTCCCGCTAGTGATCTCACATTTTCACTTAACGTAGGAATAGTATTCCTACGTCTATGCAGTTTCACCACGCCATTGCAGTGGAGATCGGACGCCATTGATATTTTGACATTTGAATTGCGTACATCTGAGATTGTTGTGTATACAAAAGTGAGGTTAAACGAAAATAAGTAATGAACGTGACGGCAAAACAAAAAAGCATGATACTCGATTATATGAGAAGAAATCGTGATTTTGCCAGAGGTCGTTTGCGTTACAATGCCGGAAATAAAAGAATATTGGTTTGTATATTATACATTATCTATATGCATTACAATCGTACAAGGAATGTATTCAATTTCATGCTGTAACTTGTTACTTGCAACATATTTTACTTTTATCATGCATTACAAATACAAATACAATTTTGGCTTCCTGTAGGATGGTATGTGGTTGGATCTGACCAATTCTTTAAATGCTGTTGGTGACGGGCCGCATAAACAGTCAAAAGATTGGCAAAAGGTATGATTTAGCAATAACTTTTCATAGTTTGAGAGGTCAATTCAACAATTACAATCGATTGTTTTAACTTCATTACAGACTTGGAGAGACTGGAAGAGTAATGTCTTAAAGAAATGTGCCAAAAACAAAAGTTATGGTAACGGTACTGGCGGAGGGCCGCCAAAAGTACTTCCGTTATCCGAAGTAGAAGAGGCTCTTTTAGAAGTCATACATCCAGAGTCCGCTGGTCTAAATAAGATCCCCGATGGAGGGAGTTTTAATAGAATTCTATTGAAACAAGGGGCTACAGTACATGGTCCAGCAAATCCAGAGGGAGGTTCCTTCGATCGATTGAAACCCAGTAAAAATATTAAAAGGGTGTCACAACAAGTGAACGAAAAGACAGCACATTCTTCTATAAATAAACGGGTATGATATGCACTATACTGTTATATTTGTTGTCATTTGTCCAAGAAATTATATATTTGTAAATTATATTTTCAGATCCGTTTACCTTCAGTTGCATCGAGCGATGAAATTGACCAAATACCGGACATTTATAATGCTGCGTCAACGTCCGCAGCTGATTTAGGCCTCATTAATCAATTGGGCCACTCAACTTTTACATCATTGGTAAGTAATAAAGGTTTATATTTTTTGTAATTTTTGTTTGTGACTGCAATATAGATAAATATTTTATGTTTACAGGAAGTGGATGACATGAACGATTCCGATGATGATGAAAATATAGATGAGATGCGAAGTGAAATCAATATTTTATCAGTACCTGAGGAAATTCTTGGCGGACAGAACCAAACGAAAGGTTGTATCTATAAATAATCATGATTTTTCGTGTTTTAATACAGTGGTTTTCGAAATTTCATGTTTTTACAGCAACACCAAAGAGAAAAACGAATCGCAATAATGCGGGTCTAGCTGTTGACTTGATGGAAAAAAAACTACAATTACTAGAACAACAAGTGGCATCAAATGAAAATTTCCAAGCTCGCATGTTAGAAATCGAGGAAGAAAAGCTGAGGTTAAAAACTAAAAATTATCGATTAAAAAAAGAGATGTTTGAACATATTAAAACGATTCATTCCTAGATTACAGGAGCATTAAGTGATATCAGTAATAACGTCATACATATGAGAGGGGATATTGAAAAAATAGCCCCATCTTATCTAGAGTAATGTTAAGCTATCTTTTATTTTTAATATATATATATATATATATATATATATATATATATATATATATACATATATATATATTGTGACACTGCGTCACAGGCGAGGCATGAGCCTCGCCGAAGTCCGTCACCACACGCCAAAAACACCGCGAAATGTAAAATAGAATAAGAATTGACAAGCTTCGAACAATTAGCGAAACTCCGTCGTCCCTCGTCGCTCTTCTTTCACCACCCCCGTAGTCCCATCTCAACCCGATAATGTCCCCAATGATCCCGTTGCCCTACAAATCCCCAAGAAAGAGTATCAAGAGAAAACCCTGTGGACGGCGAAAAAGAATCAGATACAAGGACAACGCCGCATATGATCCCAGTCGTCGCCGAGAATCCCACTCACACCGCCGCGCCGAGGCCCTCACACGGATAGAACACCGAGAAAAGCCGAACATCTGCGAGGGCCCGGTCGGTATATCGAGCGAGTGGGATTATTGGAAAAATCATCGATGAGCGCGAGCAACGTCACATCATACGCAAATTCGAGAGCCAGTGTCCACAGGGAGCCCCCCACCCTTCCCCCTATGAGATTTGTCGCCGAGTCGACCGTCACATTCCATCTTTGGCAGCACCTTACGGGTATCAATCATCGAAGGCGCTTGCGCCTGTGACGGCGACTCCGGTGACCCAATTAGATATCGATTATTGATCCCTCCCTGACCTACCTTTACATTGCGCAAGCCCTTGATCCCCAAATCATTGCTAGATTCCCCCTACCCTTCCACCCCAAGCTGTCCCGGCGAAGAAGACGACGAGCTCGTCACTTCGGCGAGAGCGTTATTAGAGTAAAGACGAGAATAAGATTTTCCCATTGTATCGAGTCACACATTACAGAGTTTGTACAGCGAGAGAGCGAGCGCGTGGCCGTGACCACCATCTTGGTTATCGAGAACCACGAGCGAGCGTCGAGAGCGAGTTGCACGTGTGGAAATCCCACCAGCGAAAAAGTAAGCCCTTTCCATTACCCTTTTATTAACTGCGATTTTTCCGAAGATTATTTGCAACACTTTACCCTGTTTTTTTTATCGAAACCGTGAGCGTGTGGTGACGCAGCGCGACCCTCCCCTGTACACTTCCGCGATTTTTCAAGCCCGTCGTCCCCATTTTATTTTGTTTTATTTATTGTAATTTCCCCGATTTTTCTTTGAGCTTGATTACTTTTCAATATTACCGAAAACCCGACGTGGGTAATTACTAAGAGGCCATCGCACCGGGAAATCCATTGACCCTGAGATATTGTAACCCCCCCCCCCGTCCTTTTTTTTCCTTTTTGCGTCCGAGTCAGTAAAGTTAGAAATTTTGTCGATCAACATCGACTGGCGCCCAACAATCACTAGTACAATTTTATTTCTTTTTGCGTTAATTTTTTCTTTGATCCTTGTTAAACACGCGTCCCCGCCACGCTCGAAATTGTCGCGTGGGCGAGGCGCCCGAGTTCCCCCAATAAATTTCGATATACTTTTCTCTGCCAACTTATTTTTTTGTAGATAGACTCCCCTTTTTTTTTTGTTCTTTTTTTTTGCTAGTACCCCAGGTTCGCCCGGGAATAACGTCCGGCAGCTCGCAGAGTGCCGTGACAATATATATATATACATATAAAACAAGAAATGTAAAAAATAAACACACATTATATACAACATGGCTCTGACACAGTATGTCTTAACCCTAATTATTATTCACAATTATTTTTGATAAATCAAAATTTTTATTCATTTTGAAATGACATATTAATAATTCGCTCGCGGACTTCGTTTCCATTTCCTATCGCATCATTTCCAATTGGAAGTTCTCGATCTATGTCATCGAAATACAGTTCCGGTTCTGGAATCCTCCACTGAATCGCAATGTTGTGCAACACGCATGCAGCATTAACTATTTTGGCTGAAAATGAAACGATGATTTTACAATATTCATTCTAAAAAACCCTAATAAATAGGTGTGTACAATATCCATATGCGCGAGTGTAGTGAATTTTTTTCGAGGACTTATATCCTATCTATATATACCCTAATGTGTATATTATGTAAACTAACATGTATAGTATACAAATAATGTTACCTGCAACCTCTGGTGCATAATGCAGTACTCGGTCTTTCCGAAGACATCGCCACCTCCCTTTCAAAACACCGATGCATCTTTCCACACAGGAACGAGCTCGGACATGACGCTCCGTGTACCTTGCGGATGGTGTACCCTCAGGTTGATGCAACTTCGGTGTCATCAAGTATGGCAACAATGGATAAGCACTATCACCTATAAAAAAATTATATAATTTAATGCGCTCAGAAGAGTATTTTATCAATGCTTAAAGAATAGCTAAGAGGCTAACCTAAAATATAGTTACCTAAAAGCCACGCATCTTTTCGCCCTGCAGCATACATTTCGTCTAGGTGGTTAGATACAAGAGCTGCTCTCCAAACTCTGGCATCATGTGTTCTTCCACCATGAGCAGAATTGACAGTTAAAATTTTCCCATCATAATCTGATACCTGAAAATATAAATAAAATAATTAACTGAATCATTGATGTATGTGTACATGTAATCATACATATATGAATAATATCGCACTTACAATCAGAACATTCAGTGAATGGTATAATTTCCTGTTTATATAGAGCTGCTCCCTTTCTGCATTCGGTGGAACAATTGCTATATGAGTTCCGTCTATTGCTCCAATAACACCAGGAAATTGTGTACGAATCCAGAACCTAAAACATTGAAATAAAATTAAAATATCTATTCAACGAGATAAGCAATAACGGAAAATAATTAATGTCGAATTATAAAATAAATGTATTGGATTTACTTTTCTTTCACAAGTTGAATTTCATTGTCTTCAATTGGGAATTGTATCCAATCACGCATTAAAATATTCAAAGCATGAACAATGTTGCGTAGAATCTTGCATACTGTTGACTGCCCCATGCATGACAAATAGTCTTGACCAACACGTTTCTGATAAGACCCTGAAGCTAGAAAGTTCAACGCACATAGAACCTGTACAAATAAAGAAAAATTTAGCACAATATAGTGTAACAAATAGTCTATTTGGTCTTGAAATTCTAAAGTACCTGTAATTCAATAGAGATTGCGTGATGTCGAATAGCATTCGGTACTAGAGGTCGTAGCTCTTCAATGAGTGCTCGTACTGCTTCCCTCGACAATCTAAAATGTTATCAAGTAAATTATACATTATTTTCATTTGACTAAAAATGTAACATTATTATCCATTATTCAGCTGTTTATTATTGATTTTGTCATCAACAAATCAAAAAAATATAACCTCCAAAAATATCACGGATATAATTACCTGTAAAGACTACGAAATTCGCTTTCAGGGATCATAAATGGAGTGGAGGCATCCCGCAATCTTCTCCGAATTCTTAACATTACACGATTTCGGTTTGGCATAAACAATACAACCATTAAATTATCCATTTTGTGCACAATATTTTGTTGATCGATTATAGACGCAAGCGTTGAGACGTGTACTTCGAATAAGTGTGCACCGCTATTTATTATAGACCACTATAGACTGCGCGAAAAACTGCGCACTGCGTATTTTCGAGGCAATCTCACTCTTTCGCCTGAAAAATTTGTGTCGAGCCCGCTCACGCGAGTATTCTCGTATTCTCACGAGGTGAGATTGACCGTGATTGGGTGAGTTGCTCGCATTCGTCATTTTTACCCAACCCAAGAACCGTGATAAGCCCCCTGAGCGTCCCATGACCCCGACGGTGGTAAATTTAGTTTAAATTAGTTTAAGAATAGGATTAATTCTATATATATTATTAGGTATAACTCCGAACTATAACGTTATTATTATTTCTTTTTGTTTTTTTGATAGTTTATTATTATTATTATTCTTTGTTGTAAGTATTCCTACCACGTTATCGGATTTCATTTTTTTTTATTAAAAAAAAACAAAAAAATATATATATATAAATGAATAAACAAATATGAATGAATACTAAAAAGGAAAAAGAGAATATCTTTTATTTTTAAGATTTAAAGGGGTCCCATTTATTTACGCATGAGGTGGCGGGAAGAAGTAAAATAAAATTAGGATGATTATGGGAATCTTAGGAACCAGTGACAGTGGCTGTGCAGTCGCGAAGCAGCCAAACTTCTCCCATGTATATGAGAGTGGGGGAAGCCCCGTGTAGTTGCGATCAGGGTGTTGGAAAAAGGGCACGTGAAATCCTTCGGGGATTTGCTGTCTCCTTCATGGAGCGTTTGGAAGAAAAAATGGTCGCAAATGAGCCATTGATTAATGAAACGTGTATGACCGCCCTCCGCCGAGAGTTTGAGCTTATTTTGGATCCTTGGGGCAGACGTTTAACGCGTACGATTCAATACCGGGGTAGCCGAATCACGCTGACCTGGGAGGTGGATGGATGTCCGCGGGTGGTCGAGAGTGTTGAAGGGAACGAACTTTTAGAAATGGAAGTGGAAATCTTAAAGAATATAATTAGGGCGCTTAAAGAGATACCGGAGTGGGATCTGACGCTCTAAGGAAAAGAATACTTGTCCAGCCCCATGTACACTCGGTAAGCAGGTCGTTGGCCCTGCCAACCATGTGGTTCACCATATTGCTTTTCCAAACCCCGGTTGGCCTTTATCAATTTAGATGCTTATTCGCTGCTTCCTAAATTTTTATCCTTCTATGCCTCAAAGGTTAGTTTTAAGATGTCTATCTATTTCCATCGAAACGGGGTGGGTTTGAAGGAAAATATTTTCTCTCTCTTTTGCGTTTCAATACATAGGAAAATTTATACAAGTTAACGATCATGTGTATTGGTAATCTAGTGGATTTTTCCTTTTAGAAAAAGGGTTTCGTTTGTGTTAATCTTTGTCATTAAAAGGTCGTTTATTGGAAAGAATAGGTCAAAAATCGTCTTTCTTTTATTTATAATAAAGCTTAATGACTCCAGTAATTTGACCGTTTCAAGAGTAACAATTCAGTAGAGTAAAGTTATAAAGTAAAATGTGGAATGGGAAAAACGGGAGGGGGGTTTCCCTAATCATTATGGTTGCCTGTTACTTAGATAGAATGAGGATGGCAATCGTGGCGATCATGATATTGGCATGGGGACTATGAGCCACATTACCTGGTGAGGCAATAGTGGGATATGAGTGTGGATCATCAGCATCCAACATAACCACCTTATCCCTTCTAAATGTGGACGAGTGCGATATACCTCAACCGGTATTGAACATTACTACCGTGCACATACAGTTTCTTCAAATAGACGATTATAGTTAGATTCAGGTTCGTCAGTGTAAAATAGAGATCTCCCGCGATATACGAAAGTGTGGAATGTTTTCACATACCAGTGACGTTTATAACGGAAAAGCTTCGTACTTGTCGTCCGTATCGCGGGAATCATGTATACGCATGCATGACTACGGTTCCGTAGTAATCGACAAGGCCCTGATATCGGATCTAGGGGGAAATGAAAGTGCGAGCTATCCTCTAACGCTAGCGGGAATAGTAGGAGTGGATGGTAGTTGCGCCGGAACCGCGTACTCAGATCCCTACGGAAGTTGGACAGAAGTTGTCGTACAGGCTGATGTTAAAATCACGTTGCGCGATTATCAAACTAGAGTCGGGGTTAATAACAATAAAGTGTATTTGAACTCTGGTACGAAATGCGACCTTAGCAAGGGATATTGCATGGATGCTGAGGGGGGACCGACTTTCTGGGAATCAGTGCCGAAAGATCATTGTGGGGAGGAGAAATACAGCATACTTTACGCAGGTATGGTTGAACGCGCGACTAATTTCGATGATAAAGTAATGTATTCATTGACCGCTTCAGACGTCACGTTCGCGCTTACCGCGACATCAAGTGTAACTGTTTGCAGCTAAACATTGATTCGTACGGAGCATCCCCGTCTGCTCATTCATGAAGTTCGCGATGGGCAGGGATTTGTTAAAAGTAAAAAGGTCGATGTGAGTAATATGGACATTTTCGCGTATATAAATTCCAAATTCGTGTACGTTGAGAGGCATGTTAGAACTAAAATACAACAACTCCATTACGACGTCCTGGTCCGGAGATGTTCCTTGGAGAGGGTGTTGCGGATAGATATTTCTCAATTGATTCTCAATCAACACAATCCGGCTTGAAGGACCAGGAACACCCGCGCCTTATCCAATTCTTGTTCGACACCTTAATTATAAAACAAGATACCTCACATACAACTCAAGGCTATCTCAAACATTTTGGTCCTTCGAGCCGGATTGTGTGTGAAAAAAGGTGAAAGTTTTTGGTAAAAGTGCGGTTTTTCTCGTGCTGAGAAAAACGGGGTTTTTCAGTTAAAATCAAGGACTTCAGCATCAAGGGACAAAGGCTTTTGAGTTTTCTCGAACTTTGCATCTCGGTCTCTCTCTCTCCTTCGGGTTTCGGATCTTCGCTCGGTGGTCGAAGGTCGACAGTGTTTACACTAGTGCGCGCGTACGGGACAAGCCTTACAACCTCGCCGGTACACGTGCGCTCGAGACGCCTCGAGCGGTTCACCTCGCGCTCTCTCTATCTCGAGGATCACGGTCGGTTAATCGATCAATACGGAATTCGATAATCCTCACGGTCGGTAACTCTCATTCGGTCGGTATCTCAAGTGGTAAGTAGCGCGAACGGTATCTTATCATCAAGGAGAATCGAGTCGCTACTTACCCTCGGTTAAGTGCGTGCCGCGCGCGATCAAAACAAACATTCAAGTGACAGGTGACAATCGAGTTCGCGTATTCGAACGTGCTTTGAACATTCACTCGGCATTTATCAACGATAATCGGTATTCTCGGACTAATCTCAATACGAATTCTTAAAAATTTGGTTTTTTTGAATTTTTTGAATTTTTCGAATTTTTAACTCTCTCCGAGTTATTACGTTCTGACAGCTCGGTATATTCGTTCGGTTTTTACAGCGAACTTGATCCTAATTCGGTATTTCTCATCACGCTTTCGGGTGTTTTATCAGTTTTTTTCAACATCTCGTTAAAACTCGGTATTTGTCGCATTTTTCGGAATATTTCGAAACTTAATCTCGCGTTCGCGATTAAACGGACAATTCTCTCGCGAGTTTACAGTGTTTTCGGTTTTTCTCACGGAACATCGGTGTTTCGCGAAAATTGACTTTTGCGCTGTTCGGTCAGGTTTATCTCGCGAGTGCTCGGACAATACTTTCTCGCGGTTCGGCTTTCAACTCTCGAGTGCGAATTTTAATCTCGTGAGTTTTTTGACCAGTTTCGGGTTATTTCGGTTTGCGAATCAAGGTGTAAATAAACTCTCGACATGGCGGATGAAACCAAACCCGCTACACCAAGGGATACGGCCTCTTGGGCTGATTGTGAGGATCCGCCGGTGGATACGGGAACGGTGGCTCAGACAACACTACTCGTGCAAAGCATCCCTAGCACATCAGAACGCACGGCATCTCACACAAGGACGACTTCACAAACAGAAGACCCTCGATCGGTCGATGGTATCCTCGATTTCCGGGCTATTACCCAAATCGTACAGCTTCGCACGCTAGAAAAGCGCTTGAACAGGCTCAAACGGATTCGGAACAACCTCTCGGCGCGGTCTCACTCAATAACATCGATACGAGCATCGGGCTCATCGAAGATCAATGGAAGTCTTTTCGGATCACTCACGAAAAGATCTCTGAGCTGTATACTCCGGAGTTCCTCTCAAGGCCATACGTTGTCTGCAACACGTACGAACGGGCTCTCGGAACATAGTCGAGTGCAAAACGTTTACTCTCGGATCTACGAACCAGAGTGACACGTCATCTCGCTCCGGACAATCGCTCAGCCTCGTCTCTCGGTTCTCTACCAAGGATACAAGTCCCCGAGTTTTCCGGACAATACTCGGACTGGAAATCATAAGAAGAAGAAGAAATCGTAAGAACGGAGCCAACAATCATCTCGGAAATGCCTCATCCTCGGTTGAAAACTCAACTCGCTTCGTCTTCGAACGGCTCACGGAATCGGTTAACACTCAAGGCGATCGTTAGCCAATCAACGAAATATCAGAAAAATCAACCACCAGCAGTAATATTAGCGACTGCTCGTGTCACGGCAATCAATTAAATACAAGGATTTTCTCAGCCGGTCAGAATCCTGATCGATCCGGAATCTGAACTCTCATTTATCTCGGAAGCGGTGGTGAACAAACTGCGTTTACGACGAAAATCGGTGGCGGTTCCAATCATCGGCATCGGCGGCTATAACACGGGAGCCAGTCAAGGTGTGGACTCGCTGAAGCTTCAATCGTTATTCAACGAAAACTCGGTTCATCTCTCAGCGTATATTCTCAAGAAACTCACCACCACGCTACCATCATACTCAACGGCATTACAATACGCGATCTCTTCGAAAATCTGACACTCTCTGACAAGGGCTTTCTCAAACAAGGACCCATCGAAGCATTAATCGGTGCGGATACATACGGGAAAATAATCGAGCCTCAAATCGTCAAATCGGATTCAACTCAACTCATCGCACAGCAAACAAAATTCGGATGGATAATATCGAGCCCGGTGGACGGTAACTCTCGTCAAGAACGAGTATCGCTATCAGCTGTGCGAAGCGGCGGAACGGCGGATGATCAACTGAGTCAATTACTCAAACGGTTTTGGATACAAGAAGAAATTCCGGCCATGGCAGGCTCAGAATGGAATCCAGATGATTTGATATGTGAACAACATTTCAAGGATACACACACAAGGGACTCCACCGGTCGCTATATTGTTTGGCTCCCATTCAAGGATTCACCATCGTTACTCGGAGAAAGTAAACTCACGGCTCTACGTTGCCTTCGACGAATAACTAAACGGTTGTCTACGGAATCGGCATATCGGCAACTGTATACGGAATTCATCAAGGAGTATGAATAACTTGGCCATATGGAGGCGGTCAATGACCACTCGGAAACAACGGCGGCGGTATATCTCCCCCATCATGACGTACTCAAGGAAGATCGCGTGACAACAAAATTCCGAGTAGTATTCAACGCATCGAGCCGCAGTTTGACGGGTGTATCTCTCAACGAGATACTTAGTGCGGGCGGCAAACTGCAGGTTAACGCTTCGGATGTCCTGATCTGGCTGCGTCGATCGCGTTGGATTTTTGGGACGAACATTGAAAAAATGTGCCGTCAAATCAAGGAACATCAGGACGACTGGGATTACCAGCGAATTCTCTGGTTCGACGAGGACGAGAAACTCGTCACCTATCGGCTTACCACAGTCACATACGGGTTGACCTGTGCTCCATGGCTTTCTCTACGGACAATACAACAACTAACGGAAGATGAAGGACATCGATTTCCTCTGGCTATACCCTCTCTCACTTGTTGTCGCTATGTGGACGATATATTTGGCGGTTCGGACACGAGAGATGGTCTCAAGGCAATCATCTCACATCTCATCGGCATATGCAACGCGGGCGGTTTTCCATTGCAAAAATGGAGCTTAAATTGTACAAAATTACTCAAGGAAATGGATCTACATGCCAGCTCAGAGACTACAGTCTCCCTCGATTACGCGGCGTTGAGTGTTCTCGGCATGTGTTGGCATCCGCTCTCGGATATACTGCGGTACAAGTCAAAAAATTACAACTCAGCAACTTTTACCGAAAGAACGTTGCTATCGGAGATCTCACAAATGTATGATCCTCTCGGACTTGTATCACCGCTTGTAATCAGAGCCAAGCTTCTCATTCAAGAGTCATGGCTTCTCAAGGTCGGTTGGGATGAACCACTCACCTCGGCTATTGTCAATCAATGGCAAGAATTTCGCAAAAATCTCACTCAACTCGATCAATTGGATATCCCTCGGTGGCTGCAACTCTCATCCACGAACACGGTAATGCAGCTCCATGGATTTTCGAACGCCTCGACACTCGCAATGAGCGCTGTCGTATATCTCAGGATAGAACATCAAGGTCATCCAACTACGGTTTCTCTCGTCTGTGCGAAAACTAAGGTCGCACCGATAAAACGGCTTACTATTCCAAGGTTGGAGCTCACAGCGGCAGTGATGCTGTCTCAACTGATGGCCTACGCCAAGAGAATGTTGGCAGTAGAGAGTTTACAACTCTACTGCTGGACTGACTCTACGGTGGCTCTCGCGTGGGTCACCAGCCATGCGTCAAGATGGAAGGAATTCGTGCGAAATCGGATTGCAAAGCTCCAAACGAGGTTACCTCAAGGACAGTGGCGTCACATCAACGGCAAGGAAAACCCGGTGGATTGTGCCTCACAAGGCATCACCACCTCGGATTTAATCTCTCATCGTCTCTGGTGGACCGGCCCGGCGTGGCTAATCAACCAACCAGAGCGATGGCCTGTATCTTCGGTTGATCCTCCGGCGGATGTCATGGTTGAGACAAGACCAACTACGACAGTATCAACGGTTACGATCAAGGCAACGACATGACATTTCATCGAAAATTACGCAAGGTTATCGAAACTTATCCAGGTAACAGCATCAGTCTTTGGAGCGATACGGCGTTGGAAAAGACAAAGAACGTACGAGTCTTCAGTTCTTGATACACAGGAACTCGAGGAAGCTCGAATCTTCTGGCTAAGGGTTACACAAGACCAATTCTTCGGTTCTCTCATTAAGATGCTCAAGGACGGTCTCAACATCCCCACATCAGACCCCATTTCAAGGTTAACACCTTTTGTGGATGCTCAAGGACTTCTTTGCATCGGAGGTTGGTTAAAATTCTCGGATCTCAGTCCCGAGGAGAAACAACCGGCAATTTTACCTCGAATCTCTCGCCTCACGGCGCTCATCATCGATGATGCACACAGACGGACATTTCACGGCGGAACACAACTCACCCTCGCATATCTTCGGCAAAGATATTGGGTAATCGGCGGACGATCATCAGTACGCTCTCGTATTTACAAATGCGTGACGTGTGCTCGACAGCGCGGAGAGCGGGCAAAACAGCTGATGGCTCAGCTTCCTGCATCTTGGATCACACCGTCTCGTCCCTTCCTTCATGCCGGCGTGGACTACGCCGGTCCATTCACAATCAAGACGTGGAGAGGGCGAGCGGCAAAATAATACAAGGGCTACATCTCTGTTTTCGTGTGCTCCTCTACGTCGGTGGTTCACCTGGAGCTCGTGACGGATTATACATCGGACGCATTTGTCGCTGCGTACAAATGGTTCACGGGTCGACGCGGAATCTGCCCGACACTCAGCAGCGACAGAGGCACAACTCTAGTGGGAGCGGACAAGCAACTACGGCAACTCCTTAATCAAGCCTCGAAAGAGCATCACCATCTCTCGGCTTCTGTCGCCTCTCAAGGCACCAAATGGATCTTCAATCCGGCGGCAGCTCCTCACTTCGGCGGAAAATGGGAAGCAGCGGTCAAATCGGTCAAGTTTCATCTCGAACGAATCATCGGGGACTCGGTCTTGACTTACGAGGAATTTACAACCCTCTTGGTCCAGATCGAGGCTATATTGGACTCTCGACCGCTGTGCACACTTTCGGATGACCCGGATGATCTATCGGCTCTCACACCCGGTCATTTTCTCATCGAAGAGTCTCTCATTATGGTTCCAGAGCCAGACTGTACCACGGATAATCTCAGTCGGCTGTCTCGGCGACAACTCATACAGTCAAGGGTACAACTGTTCTGGGAAAGATGGTATCGGGAATGTATACAACGTTACTAAGCTATCTCAAAATGGCGGCATCCCTCAACTCAACTCAAGGTCGGCTCCATGGTTCTTCTCACGGACGAATGGTTTCCGCCCTCAAGGTGGCCATTGGCACGAGTTACTCGGCTTTTCCCGGGATCTCACGGTCTCGTTCGAGTTGTCGAACTCCGGTTATCCTCAACTACACTCATCAGGCCAGTGGCCAAACTCTGTGTCTTACCAAATGACACTCCGGATACTTCATCAACGGATTGATGAAGTGCGGGTGGAATGTTGGGGATAGAATCGAGTTTTGGTATCGGTTATGCCATCTGTCTTTCGGTCGGACAGTTCACTCGGACAGAGCATAGCCGGGCCTTTCCTCGCTCACGGTTATCCCCTCTATTTCTCTATCATAGTCTTTTCTCTCAAGATTTGGCTATATTAAAATCAGTTCAACTCCGGCGGTTATATCGAAAAGTACGGCTACATCAACGTTCGGCTTCTCTCGTATCTCGGCTACATCAACGCTCGGCTTATCTTTTATCTCGGCTACCTCAACGGTTTAGTTAACATCTCGGCTTTTCTATCAAATCGGGTATTCTCTGCGTGTGTGTCTCTCATCGGATATTTATGTAAATTGACACGGCAAATAAATATACAAGGTTTTTCTCAAACAATCGGTATACTTGCAAAAGTGTCTCTCTCTTTTCCTTCACGAAGGAACACCCGCGCATTATCCAATTCTTGTTCGACACCTTAATTAAAAAACAAGATCCCTCACATACAACTCAAGGCTATCTCAAACAGAGGGAAATGCTACGAAACCGTTTAGCCATAGCCACCCAGGCACCCAACGAATTCGCCTACCACTTGGTGCAGGGGCCAGGCTATATGGCTGTTATATCTGGAGAAGTCGTACACATTGTCAAGTGCATACCAATAGAAGTCCGGGTTCAACTTATGGAGGAGTGTTACACACAGCTGCCAGTGACCGAGGGAAATCAGACGTATTTTATGGCACCAAGAACCCACGTGCTTATGAGCGCGGGAGTACAGGTCACCTGCAACAAGCTCGTGCCACCCATGTACTTGATCGAAGGGGAATGGTACGGTCTATCACCTGGCCCGGTGCATGTATACCCTCCGGAGACCATGAAGCCAATGACAAAACCTACGTGGAGATATGAGGACACCAAATCTTTGGCGATTAGTGGAATATATACTTCAGCCGATCTGGAACAGCTGAGGGAACGCGTTATGTTCCCGGCGGAATGGCCCGGTATGTTAAATAAAATTGCAAGGGGAATGATGGGAAAACTGACCGTATCACAAGGGGGATTCATCACGAATCTTCTTGATGGACCCGACTTTGTCGAACTCGTGGAATCAGCATGGGACAAAACGTGGGAAAAATTTATGACCCTTGGACATGTTAGTGCGGGTTTGATAGGGATTTTTATGCTTCTTCGTGGGATAAAATTGATCATAGACACTTTAATACACGGATACGCGCTTCATAACGTTTATGGTTGGTCAATATACCTAATTGGTGCGGTTTGGCATTTGGTAACTAGCCTTTTGTTACATCTCAGGAGAGGTGGTAATGGAAATAATGAGGGAGGTGGAGTGAATCCGGTTGAAAATGAAGAAGATCGAGAAATGGACAATCTTGACGCGAGACCCGAAGATGAGGGGGCTGTGGTAGTTGGGATGCGTAAGGCAGCCTCAGCACCAATAGCCATTGTTAGCGGCGAAAACAATCGGAAGGGTACAAGGGTTTAAAGTCAGTCAATCAATATCGGACAGTTTTATTGCAAAAATTCTATCGTTCCAAATCCAAGTGATAGTGAGACGCTGATAAAAGCTGTTGTTCGCTTCGCGGTTCAAAAGAATCGTCTTGGCTACCCTGCTAGCTGCCACGAAAAAGTCAAAGTTCCGGATACTCCCCCTACTATATGCTGGGCTCTCCCGTCGGCCAATTACCAATTTTGACTCGACCACCGAAGTCCGCGCGGACTCTCCCCCACGCGAGGGTGGGTCGGTGCGTGTGTCTCTTTCTCCCTTTCCCTGTCTCACCCACCCTCTTAAGTCCCAACTCGAAAAGTTATTTATCTCTGGAAATTTTCCCTGCTCCTCCGGTCTCGAGTTTACTGTCGCGCCGAGCGATGGCTTGTAAAAGCCTCGCTTTGTACTTTCGGGTAGAGTAATAAAAGACGAAAAGGTCGATAGAAAGAACTGAAAGAAAGCAAACCCGTCTCTGCTGAGAGTGCGAGTTTTTATGCATTTACTTTTAACCCGTGTGCGACGCACAGTGGGCTGGATTTCGGGAAGGTTGGAAAACATAGGGAAATGCGGGTACGTAAATTGTGGAAGGTGATTCTTTAAATTTTGAACTCGCTGATTTCAAATATCGAATAAAAATTTTAAAAAACAAAATGGCGGACTAGAAGTGACTATTTTCGTTACTTAAAAGCATCCGATTTTGAGGAAAATCGCTAATATATGGTTTTGAGCTGGCTGATTTCAAATCTGAAATAAAAATTTTGAAAAAACAAAACGGTGGACCGGAAGTGACTATTTACGCTACTAAAAACCATCCGGGTTCGGGAAAAATCGCTAAATGTATGGTTTTAAACTCGCTGATTTTAAATCTGGAATAAAAAATTTGAGAAAACAAAATGGCGGACCTGATGTATTGGTTGACACCACTCACAAACAACTGTTCACTATGAGAAATTAATATTTTCTTCTTCGATAGTTCTGTATTGGAAATTTTTAATAATAATTTATAAATATAGATATAATTGACAGGTAGGAGGAAGAAATTATTTACAATGCATTCGGAATGATTTTTTTTATTTTTAACTGTGAAAACATTGTTATATGATTGATAAATTTTAAGGGCAAAAAAAATATTAATCGTCGTCGTCAGAAGAATTATTGGAAGAAGCAGAAGATTCGTCAGTCGAGTATTCAGTCGGATCCTGTAATCCAAATTTATCGCGCGAACTATCAGTACCGAGTAAAAGTAGCAAAACTTCTGGGGCTAAATTTTTCCCTTTCTTCGGATACCTCTTACCGATGCTTGACATTTACGGATCGGAAGTTAAGAGGATTCGATTAAAAATGTCTTCCATGGTCGCTGTTCTCGAGTTTTTTCGGGAATAACTTTCGCGATATTTTTTTATATCTTTGTTACGGGCTTCTTTCGCGTCTTCCGACATTTGTCCGATCGGAAGTGAGGACCACTCAATTATCAACGGACCATGAATTAAAACTTTGTGGACTGTAGTTGGCATACTGTACCAATGGTATAGAGTTACGAACATTTCAGCGGTTTCAATACAATACTGTTGAAACGCAGTGACATTTACGGCATACCCACTTGAACGAACTTGTAAAATTACATAGCATCGTTTCATAATCTGCTTGTCTGCACCCAAAATGTGTGCTGATAACGTTGTATTTTCGAAGAAACGTCTCGCAGTGTTGCCGTCGTTGCTGCTACCAAATCCTTGTTTCGGTTGATCAACAATTAGATGCAACTCTTTTTTGAATGCGGCTTGAATATTTCGTTTTCGCTAGGCAATAACGTTCTTTTCATCAGCTTTGCGGGTTTTCCACTTATAAACGCCAATTTTGTAGCCGATGTGCAAGACGCACTCAAAAAATCGGATCCAGGCATGTAACGTTGATAATCCCAGGTCGAGTCGAGTTGTGATCAAGGCTGCCATCTTCATGAGCTCCGTGTTGTTGAATTTTGATGATGTGTGGCTGCATATGTGGCAACGCATTGATGACTTTGTATCTGTCACAGAGTTGCAAACTTTGCCGTCAATCATAGTAAAGAAAAGCTCATATTTTACGATAATTTTCTTCGCGTCAATAATAGTCGTAAAAGGGACCAGAGACTTGATCTGATTTTCAACGTGCTGTCGTTCGAGATTAGTTGATAAAACAGATTCTTTCAAAAATCGAACTCTAATAGGGCGACAATAGCGCGGCGATGAAGGCCTGGGATTTTTCCAAATAACTAGTTCCTTGTGTTTATTATCTGAACCCGTAATTTGCAATGGAACCATAGATGTTAAAAGAACACTCGCATCGGAACTGTCCTCGTTTGTAAACTTTTGCTTGTATTCACTGTGTCCGGAACTTCCATCGCAACGCCATTCAAATAGTAATCGTAGATTTGTCGTAACTTCAGGCTTCAAAGATGTAATCACGTCTGTTTGCAATTTCAAAATTCAATGACAGGTATGATCCAGTAAAGACTGTAATTTTACTTCGGCTGAGGTTTCATTTACCGTAATATTTGAAGGGTAACACAGTTTTTTAGCGGCATCAACTTTTTCGTACGATGGATACACGACGTAATTGTTCTTCCTAAAAGATTTCCGAATGCCTTTATACTACTGTTTTGTTGATTTTGCATCTATGAAATCCACAAGGTCATCATCTCCGGACATCTCAATTTGCCGTGGTTCCATCGACGCTCTATAAGCAGCTCGATATTTCGTAGCTCTAACGGGACATTTAGTTGTTGTATCTTTAACAACTTCAGCAGAATCGAGTTGTCCTGCAGAAATAAGTTTTATTCTCGTGGCTAATGCTAATTTATCCAGGCTACGTGATTCGCTCGTGTCTAAGGCCATTCGCTTTCTTGTTCGTCGACTCGATTCTTCGAAAGTCGATTGTCGTGGTCGGCCAAGTTTACCTGCAGCCACAGAAGTTGACGATGTCCCAACATGTGTAATAGAATTCTAAAAAAAAAAATAACATTAATTTGTCTGCATTAGCCCACAAGTCGAGTTTTGTAGAAATTAATTAAATTACTTACGAAAATAGTTACTGAAGTTTTCAGCCAAGTTTCATATTTCTTCTGAAAATGATCATTATTTCGACGTGCTTCTTGCCATTTCTTATATAATTTACCAACAAGTTTTCGTAGTGCTTCATTGGAATCACTACCAATCGAAAAATTGATCGATAATTTCGACGCAACTTTCTCCTCGAAAATCGCAACTTGCTGAGCAAAACGTGTGTGCAAGTTATTTTTCAGTATTTCGAAAAAATCGTTGTAACTGCACGTGTAATCCGTAGTACGCGTGTCTGAAATCGAACAAACATTAAAAATATTATTACCAAATATAAGTTTCAATAGAAGCAAATTTTAATTTACCTAAGTAGTACCTACATGGACCACAATGGCCACCCCCACTCCTATCCCCTCCACTCTCCCTCGCGCTGGAGCCTCTTTCCGAGCGTGTTGGGGGTAATCGTTAGGAGCGGTGGTGGGGGGAGAGTTCTGAGGTTCGCCATAGTGGTCGGATGATTATTATTATGATTATTTATTTTTATTATTTTCAATATTCTCTCACTCTTTATCTATAAGACTCCACAGTGGTGCACATTATTATTTTTTGAATATTATTATTATTTTAAATATTCTCTATCTCACTTCTTCTCTCACACACACTCTCCGTTTCGCGCACGCCCTTTCTCTCTCTCTCTCTATCTCATTGTTTCAGTGACACAAAATTTTTTATTTATTAATAAATATGAAAAACTTACGTGTCTGTTGGGGGAGATCCTTGCGCTGCTCCGACGCCTACACCCGATGCACTGAGGGGGGCACACACGCACGCACGCACACACGCACACACACAAGTGGACTCGCTACGCATCACTACCCTCTTCGAACCCTTCATCACGGTACCCCCGATCGTAGGGTATGTCGCCACCAAGGGCATCTATCAAAATGCCCCCTACATCACGACGATCATGGCCCCGCAGGCGTATACATGGTTTATCGTGACTACGGTACACCAGGCGAGCCACCACGATGGGTTCGTTGAGACACAGGTCTTCCAAAAGGGCCACGATGCCATCGTCGTCCACGCCAGCCAGGCCCATCAATCAACACACCACACACTGGGGTGGTAGCATGGCGAACAACGTTTCAGGCTCGTGAAGATCCGCAACCTCGAAATAGTCAGTATGCCCCTCGTCGATGAGGCGTACCTCCGTGAATCCGGCGTCGTCGGAATAAATTACCTCCCCGCGATACATCATCGTACCGCACCAAGCGACGCATGGCGTTCCCGCCAGCAGCTGATCGGCCGCCATGGTGTTGCCTTTTTGCTGTGCGATATAAAAATCGCACAACAATTGCAAGAGTTGTTCATACGCATCCACTATTTCGGCGGTGCGTATGATTACAAACTGAGCGCTAATGACTCCGACCACTCGACACCAAAACGCACCCGACGGAACATCGTCTTTGTATCGTGGATACATTTTAATTTTTTTAATTTTTAATGAAAAAATTTTCGCGCGCGTGATCTTGATTTTTTGACTGCTCAATAACGACTGAAGTCTACGTGCTATAATATACAGCAACAGAGAAGATGCTGTGACGATATTAAAGGTGCGATCTTCAAGAAATGCATGGCCCGCAAAAATGAACGTGGTCCATGTAACGATCCCTTTGTAATTAATATAAGAGTAAACAGTGCACGGAGACACGGCTGTCTGTTTAGCCTATACAGCATTTTTTTTATTTCGCGTCTTTCGCGAGCTCCGTAGTTCAGCATATATATATATATATATATATATACAGCCCTTTCTTTCGAAGAGCATAAGAATAAGAATAATATTTTATAAAAAATTTGCAAGCCAAATCCATAAGTCATATTCTTTGGAATAGAGGATGACAGCTAGTTTCGCACGCCAAGGTTTACTTGAGTATCAATATCACAATGATTCATGAAGATGATATAAGACCTATTAGAGGTATGTAAGAAAATTTGGTCGGTCTGTAAGAAAAAAAATAATGGAGAGATATGAGCTCAAGGGTCAGCAGAGAGCTACGGCTGAGATCACGAGCATAGTTATCGAGCTCTCCTTTTTGTGCGAATATTCGCTAACTCCGTCTCTCTTTCTCTGTCTCTCTTTCTGCACCCATATCTTTTTCCATGCTCGAGAACCTTTCTATCGCAACAATAGCGGGCATTTTTTTATATTTTCGATGTATACCGAGTATTCGGGTATAACACTACGAGATTTCTTGATTTCTCGAGGTGCGTGAAACGCACCAGCAGCGGAGCATCAGCAGACTGCACGCCTTCTTCGCTCATTGCTGCGAATCTCTCCTTATTCTTCATTTAATGTGTTTTCGTACTTCATGCTCTTTATAGTAATATAATTTTAATATATTTAGTCCTCAAGACCCATTAGGACCTATAAAAATTATCGAGACCAACCGATTATTTCTCGTTTTTAAAAGTATATTTTTTGAAAAGTGATATTAAGTTTTAAAATGAATATCAAAGCTACGCGATCTCCACTTCGTTGCGCTTTTCGGAAAAGTCGTTGTTTAAAAAATTTGATCAGAGCCTCGCTATATAATGTTATATTGAAATAATGAGAGCATTTGGAATGCTTATATACATATGTGGTGAGATCTTGATATCTTGATATCTTGATAACTTGATACCTCATCATGCATGTTTTTGTGCCGCAAGGGGCATCGATTTTTGATGGCGCTGCAATTTAAGTAAATGAGTAAATTCGCTCAGAAGGCTAGCGCTAAGTATTTATATGGAAAGAACAAGATGCAATGTTAATCAGTCTTAATCCAGCAGGGAATTATCACGTATCGTTATCAATCATGGCAGATCGAGCACTTCGCGAATGTATATTAAATCTTTTGCGTTTGGCCGTATTACATAGTTCCCAGCTTCGTCGTCGGTGTAACAAGCAATAGTGCAACGAATTGAATCGATTATCGGGCGATAGACTCATAAGACGCCTAAAATATATTATATGGTGGACGCCCTTGCGAATCATAGCGGCAGCCTACAACAGAGGCATACTAAACGGTCAAAAAGTGCTAGCGTGTGTGTTTGAAGAGCTGCAGCGTCGAGGATTGGAAAACGCGCCGTGTGTCCGCGGTATTGTCGATGAAATAAGTAGTAAGTTCTGTTATATCATAAAAAATAATCATGTATATTTGTAATACTTAAACTGTATGGAAAAAATTTTTAACGACACCATTATTATGCCAGCATGTATTGAAATTTTTTTTCACGATGCCATTATTACGCTAGCACGGGCAAGCCTTATTTATCGAGCTCTTCTCTTTCTGCCATGCTTTGCGTGGTCCCGAGCTCTCTACCGCTCCTCGTCTCTCTCTCTCTCTCTCTCTCTCTCTCTCTCTCTCTCTCTACCTCTCGTTAGCTCTCTTTCATGAAAGCGATACAGAGCTTCTGTTATCGTTAGAAAATTTTTACGAATTTCAATGCGAATTATTCAAAAAGTATTCTTATTTATCAATTTCCTCTTTCTCTCTCTCTCGCTCTCGTTAAAGTGGTATGGGTCTTAATACTTAAAGCGTATTGAAAAAATATTTTCACGAGTGCTATTACGATAGTATGGTCAAGCCCTATCTATCGAGCTCTACTCTTTGTGCCATGCTTCGCGTGGTTCCGCATTCTCTGCCATTCTCTCACTCTCTCTCTCTTTTTCATGAGTGCGATGCAGAGCACCTGTTTGCGTGAGCAGAGATAATCGTTATTTATCGAGCTCTAATCTTTGAGCTATGCTTCGCGTGGTTCCGCGCTCTCTATCTCTCGCTGTCTCTCTCCTAAGACGGAAGCTATGATCGCCGGCTCGGCCCGCTATCTGAACGCCATCAATACCTCTCTTCTCTCTCCGATTAAAATTGGTGATTCGCCGATCAAATTATCGAACGCGGTCAATAGCCTAGGCGTCACGCTAACCCCGACATTATCATGGGGAAAACAGGTCACCGCGATACGAGGAAACATCTTCGGCACGCTTGCCCAACTAAAAAGAAATCGTGATATGCTCTCGCGCACACTTCGCGCCAGGCTCATTGAGGCTCTTTTGTTCCCGATCCTCGACTACTGCTGTGTCGTACTGACTGACGCCACGCAGGAGCAAAACCTGGCCCTAAAGCGCGCTCTGAATGCGTGCTTGCGTTTCATATTCGACCTCCCGCGTGATGCGCATATCGCGGACTCGTACCGAAACCTCGCGCGGCTGGACCCTGAAAAGCGCCGACTGTATTTCCTCGGTGCACTGACGAGCTCGGTGCTGCAAAGCTGCGCCCCGTCTCACCTCCGAGAACTCCTGGTTTTTCGCAGTGAGGTATCAAACCGTCCCTCTCGGGGCTCGGCCCTTGACCTCTCTGTACCGTACTATCGCACTGTGATAGGCCAGGGCTCGTACAATTATAGCGCGGCGATTTTCTGGAATAGTCTCCCTGAATCTTTGCGCTCGGAAACATCCCTCCGTGTTTTCAAAAATCGACTTCTCGCTCACTTACTTCGTGCATAAATAAATAAATATACAAATCTCATAGAAATGCAATACAGAAGTGCAATATACAAATCACAAAGAAAGCTTTACTTACGTTTAATTTTAGCGTTAATTCTAGCGTGAATTCTCATTTACGTTTAATTTTGGCGTTAATTCTGCGCCTAAAACGGCTCACATCGTCGGCCGCACTTATACAATGTTAGAATGTAAGAAATAGTATGTAAGACTAGTATTATGAACCATATTTGTTAAACAATCTGTAATCCGCTCTATGGGCTAAACCCCAGAGTGAAATATATTAAATCAAATCAAATCAAAATCTTTCATTAAAGTGGTACAGATTACCTGTTATCGTTAGAAAAAATATGTTACGAATTTAGATATGATATATTTAAAATGTATTCTTATTCATCAATCTCCTCTTTCTCTGTCTTATTAAATTGATATAGAGCTCTCTCTCTCTTTCTCTTTCGCCTTACATTATTATCGTAAGAAAAACGTTTATATGAAATTTTAACACGGTTCGTTTACCGGAAAAAAATTATGAGCTGAAAGCACTACTTCTATTAGAAGAGGGGCATTATTTGTAATGGTTATGCATCTGATATAGTACATCAACAGCTCTTGGATGCATCGCCGAATGAACAAGCAGCTCTTATAGAAGGGGCTTGTGCTGTGGAATTAGCATGCCAGCAGAGGAGTGTAACGAGAGTAACCTGTCATGCACTTAGCTGAATGATGAGAGGCCTATGAGTACGGTTTCCAGCATCGAGCATCCTCCGGACATATTTACTAATTCGTCGATTTTCGAACGTAAGTTGAAATTAAGGTGCAAAAAATAAAGAATAAAAAAATTGGTGTGGTGTCAATTTTAAATTATAAATTTATCCAGAGCGCATAGACCGGGAGAGGGTAACAGACGAAGAAGACGATGCTGTACCAGGCCCATCAGGCCTATGCAATTCTGGACGACGGACAATCCCAGCCTCTGACCCTGATGATGTTTTTGACCATCGTGAAAATCAGCTGTGGGAATATCCGATCGAGAACGAGAGAGACGAGAAAATAGCATTTCGAAGAGCTGATGATTCGCTTCAAATGCTCGTGACTGATGACGACTCTGGTAAATAATTTTTCTTACATATGAAAAATTAATTAAGCATGTAAGTAAGCGGGTCCTTTCGTAACAGCGTATTCGTCAGCATCTTTGTTTGAGTGGTGATATCGATCTATTTAAGCAGTACTACGATGCGCGAAAGGTACAAATATTGATAAAATTTAATAATTTCATATAAATCAGCTCTAGAATCTAATACAGGCCTCTACTTCCAGAGCTGCAAAGTGAGTCAGGCAGACAGCGTGCTGCAGCACGGAGCGGACCACTCCAAGTAATACACCCACCGGGATAACATTTCGAGATCATCGGTGATTACACGAGGTATTTCAAGCGCTTTAAAATACGGGGGCGTAAAACGTCGTTGCGAAATCGTCGACCAGTCGCCGGAGTTAGCGTGGTGGACTGGCTCAACGGTGCATTTCGCGACCTCTTAACACACATCATGAGCTCCTGCGAGGGAGGCGATTATGTAGGCATTTCGTTTACAGCGAATAGTCTGCCGCACATACCCGTATAGCGTTTTCAGCTGGGGCTGCACCAGGCTACACTGGTGTAGTGTAGCCATCTCCATCTTTTTCTCTCTTTTCAGGCAAAAAAAGATATAGCGTTTTCAGCTGGGGCTACACTGGTGTAGTGTAACCATCTCTATCTTTTTCTCTCTTTTGAGGCAAAAAAAGATATAGCGTTTTCAGCTGGGGCTACACTGGTGTAGTGTAACCATCTCTATCTTTTTCTCTCTTTTGAGGCAAAAAAAGATATAGCGTTTTCAGCTGGGGCTACACTGGTGTAGTGTAACCATCTCTATCTTTTTCTGCCTCAAAAGAGAGAAAAAGATGGAGATGGCTACACTACACCAGTGTAGCCTGGTGCAGCCCCAGCTGAAAACGCTAATAGAGATGGTTACACTACACCAGCAGGGTTCACAGTGACTCCCCTAATTCCCTAAAAGTCCCCTAAAAGTCCCCTAATTAGAAGAAAACCCCCTAAAATCCCCTTTTTTGGGCTTCTCTGAAAAGTTGTTGGGTCTGGAGTCAAAAATACGTTGGAGCTGGGTCTAGAAACGCGGACAAGAACTTTTTTCTGAGCCAGATTACAGACTACAGTGAAACCGAAAAATGACCAAACTTCAACAACCCGAATCACTGCAAGGTTCAATTCTCCCGACTATCCTATACAAATGCGGAAGCCGATGTGCAATAAATAAATTCATTATAAATGATAGCTAAGAAACCATTGAAACTCGTACATTATCCATTTTCCAATCATATAAAAGGTTTGGACTGTGTTTATACAGAGTGGGCCAGGAAAAGAACCGGACTAATTTGAAACATGAATGAAATCCGAACGCGTGAACCGATTTTCAAAAACTTTTTATTCCTCGAAATTAGATAAATCAATCTTTCGTTTCGCCTTGCTTTTCAAAATCCAAAAAATTTTTATTCCTTGCCGAGATACACGCTCTTGAAAACCGGGTTTTCAAAAAGTCGCTGGGAGGATGGAAAAAATTGTCAATCAAGAATGTTCAACTTGATTTCCGTCTTAAATTATAATTTGAAGACTCATATATTTTGGGTAGATTAATGACAAATAATTTACAACAATGTGTGTGTTTCTGTTATTCTTTTTTTTCCCATGATTAAAAATTTTCTAATAATTCAGTGTGAGTATTTGAATTGTTTACTTGAGCAATTTTGGTTAAGTTCTCGACATCATTTACGGCCCACTTTTTTGATACTGGATTTTTTCAACCTCAAAGCGCGCGTTTTGACTTTAATATTACAAGAAGCGTCTCACGTCTTGTTAATAGAATCTGGAAAACCGCGAAAATGTCAGAATCTTTCGAATCACAATTTAAGATGGAAATTAAGTTGAACATTCTTTGATATTAATTTTTTCATCCTCCCAGGGGCTTTTTCGAAATCCGTTTTTTAAAAGTGTGTATCTCAGCAAGGAATAAAGTCTTTTCGGATTTTCGAACGCAAAACGAAAGGTTCGTTCTTCTAATTTCGACGAATAAAAAGTTTCCGGAAATCGGTTGACGCGTTCGGATTTTATTCGTGTATTGAATCGGTCCGGTTTTTTGTGGCCCACCTTGTATTTAGGTATTTCGCACTTGACCGTTATTCTCATTTATGCGTTATTTTTGTCATATACCCATTGAAAAACCTGTAAATGAGGTTTTACTATGTTTAATTTGGTATTAATTGGATTTTCTAGAAGTCCCCTAAAAGTCCCCTATTTTCCTTCAAGTCGTCCCCTTTTTTTCATAAACTTGGCAACTGGGGGCACTGTGATCCCTGCACCAATGTAGTCCCAGTTGAAAGCCCTATGAGAGTCAGCTGATTGCCTCGGCGTCGCTAAATATCTGTGCCGTTAATACAATTTCTCTCGGATGTCTGTTCACGTAATTCGGCGACTAGATACTTTTTTTAATGATGTTTATAATTCTCACGGCCAAATGAACGAGATTCTTGTTTTTTGTTAACATCTGTTTTCTAAATGCATAGATGTAACGTGTTTCATGCCTCTAGAACTTGATCCTTCCATAACCCCCCGTGCTGAAAATTCGTATTTCAGTTTTTTTCTCTTTGTTATTTGGTCGGTAAGTCAGCCTGGAATTTCGCATGCATGAAGTTCTATACTGTAGATGCACTTTATTAGAAAACTTTTTTTTCGGGTTCCATCGAGTTCGTGACGGATCCTTGAATGGTATATATCTTTAAATGGCACATAGCCAATATACATATCAAGTACGGCTCTAAATGTCGTTGCTATTGATGATTTTTCGTGAGGTATTTTATAATTCCGATGAAGTATAAAACTTTTGAAGTTGAATGATGAACTTTAAATTGGCCAGGTTCCATTTTCGTCAGATGGTTGAAATAAAAAAATTTCGATTAAATGATTTTAGCCGTAACTTAAGATCAAAGTTCTGCACCGTGAATATTTTAAACTTGATATCAAATGTCTATTAAGTATCTATATAGAAAATTTGGATCGTACCAATATTTAGGAACAGGGCTCGGTGCGCGTGACGTACTCGATATTGCGAGTCGGTTTCTAATAACGTTTGTTTTCCAGTGCTTCTCCTTCGACTGTTTCTAGGTGTTTACATGGCGTACGAGTTAGAAGTACGCGTTGGTGCGTCCGGCGTGACGTTTCTTCGGCAACAATTAAGGCGAAATCTTGACTCTCGTTCAAAATCTGACTCTCTCGGACTTTTCGCTTTTCTCATAGAAAGTTTCTTGCGAGTCTGTCACAGGTATTTTATTTTCAGAGTGTCGTGGCACCCCCACCCCATGAGTATCTTTGTTGGCGTAAGAACAAATATATTCACCGGTGTTTTTCCCCCATACTATTGATGAATCTGTTTTCTCCGTATATGCGCATATTTTTCGGAATTGAATCACACCGCTTTATTGTGATTCGAATTAGTCTTTTATTTCATAGATCCTGTAGACTTCTGCGACGGACGCTGTTGAAATTTTGTAACCGGATGTATGTGACTGTTGGATAGTTCGGCGGGTGATCAGTATGACTGAGAAAACGTGACCTTGTAATATGTACACTACCGTCCATAAGTATGGAGACACTCGCCCCAGATCCGAGCCACACAAGAAGTTGTATCGCTCTTTGAAAAATTAAGATATCTCAATTTCCCAAGCAGCGTTCTAAATAGGACATATTTAGCTTCATTTGCCTTTTTTGGAAAAATTTTTGCGATTTTTTTTGAGCCCGGTACGCACTTTGAAAGATGGTCATTTTTCGGCTCTTTCTGGAGGGTGGAAATTTTCCCGCACATCTCGTAAAAAAAATTTTTCAACTTTTTTTCCGTGAAAAACTTGAAGCGAGGAGTACAACCTTCAATCACATTTTTTGGAAAATTTTCTACGATTTTTTTTCGCAATGATATTCAACTTTTTGCAAAAAACGACCATATTTATAAGGGGTAGTCTCACTCTGAAACTACTGGGTTTTCGTAAAATTACTAAGAGGGTAAAAAGTTGCGTACAATCATTCCGGATGTATCACATTTTTTTCAGAATTAAAAAAACAAATTTGAAAAAAAAAAATTTCAAAAATAAAAAAAAAAAAATTTTCAAAATTTCTTCTTAAATCAACGAAATATTTTTTTTATCGTGAAAAATTGGGTCTCTTACCTCATCTACACGGCTTTTTCATCGAAAAAGCCACCTTTTGCTGCGATTACAGCTTTGACGAGACGTGGCACCCGCTCGACGTTCGAAACAAATGTAAACAAAACGACGATGAAAAAGCCGTGTAGATGAGGTAAGAGACCCGATTTTCCACGATAAAAAAAATATTTCGTTAATTTAAGAAAGAATTTTGAAAAAAAAAATTTTTTTTTTTCATTTGTGAAATTTTTTTTTTTTCAAATTTGTTTTCTTAATTCTGAAAAAAATGTGATACATCCGGAATGATTGTACGCAACTTTTTACCCTCTTAGTAATTTTACGAAAACCCAGTAGTTTCAGAGTGAGACTACCCCTTATAAATATGGTCGTATTTTGCAAAAAGTTGAATATCTTTGCGAAAAAAAATCGTAAAAAATTTTCCAAAAAATGAGATTGAAGGTTGTACTCCTCGCTTCAAGTTTTTCACGGAAAAAAAGTTGAAAATTTTTTTTTACGAGATATGCGGGAAAATTCCCACCCTCCAAAAAAAGCCAAAAAATGACCATCTTTCAAAGTGCGTACCGGGCTCAAAAAAAATCGCAAAAATTTTTCCAAAAAAGGTAAATGAAGCTAAATATGTCCTTTTTAGAACACCGCTTGGGAAATTGAGATATCTTCATTTTTCAAAGAGCGATACAACTTCTTGTGTGGCTCGGATCTGGGGCGAGTGTCCCCATACTTATGGACGGTAGTGTATGTTGTCGCGTACTGGTATTTATACCACATCGTTTTTTGTTGCGGGATGCTATTGGCACAAATTGAAGTGTGACGGGGTCGCCCGAGAAGAAAGACACATAAAATTGAAAAGGATCTGGGACCCCATGTCGAAAACAATATACAACACGAGCAAAAAGCTTTTTCGTCAAGAGTGAAACGTTGAAGTTGAAGGGATATTATCGATGCGCTAGCTGTATTAACGAAGAAGCTGTGCGGGTGTTGTGTTAACAAAGAAGGCCAGTAACGGGAGTGTCGTTGAAATTAGGCGATGGTTTTCAAACCGTCCGATCGGAAAGATATACATGACAATTATTGGATAAGTGATAGAAGGGGTTTTTTCAAGATCAACGTAATATTGAGACGAAGAAGTTGAGGAGTAAATGTTTTATTCCGTTTCGGCATTGTGTATAAGCTTTGAAATTTTTGGGGGGGTTGTAGAGATTTTTGGTAAGAGGTTGGGCTTTTCTTTGTTAACACACTCACGGTGCTGTATGATATTTTATTAGCTCTATTTCAATAACTTCGTCTTGTGTAATGTTTATTATAGTTACTCTGGTTGTGATAAAGCTGAGAAAATTAGCTCGTCTTTCCATGAGAAAATAATCTTTGCTGATGATCAGATTTCTTTGTGCCTCAATAAGCTCTGACGTTTTTTGGAGTTATACGCGTGAATTTTACAAGACATACAAAGATCCGTACATGTTAATTTTACGTTATAACGTCAATGTAAATAATTCGTCGCTGAATTTTCAGACTAATTGTATCCCTCGTTGATGTTTTCTGTGAATATCTGTTTCATATCGTTATTATGACGTTGAAGGATTAATGTTTATGGATTAAGACGTTGCAAATACGAAGGAGTTGACGAGTTAATTTTTCATTCCGTCTCGGCATTGTGTATGAAGTTTGAAATTTTATTTAATCAATGTTTGCGAATATTTGTAATTCCAAAGATCTGTGTTATCGTGAGATTTAAGATATGATGAGTTACTTATGGCTCATAGTTTGGGACCATACGCTTATTCACCATAAAATTATTTTGTAGACCGGTGTTTTGTTAGCGTTTAGGTTAATGGTTCAGATGATTTCAGCGCCGATTACGAAAAAGCTCGTGATAAGTTACTTATAGATTGATATGTTATAGAAACAAAGGGGTAGTTTGGCAAATGTGAAGTTTTTTGTTTAAATCGTGTCAATTTGATGATATCGCGTTGTACTTTGTGAGTTTCTAACATTTAAAACGTCTGTATCGTTATTGTAACGTTGAAGGTTAGAAGGTTTCATATTTATGCATAAAGACGTTACAAATACGAAGGATTTGACGAGTAGATGTTTTATTCCGTCTCGGCATTGCGCAGAAAGTTTGAAGTATTCAATCGATGTTTGTGAATATTTAAAGTTCCAAAGTTCTGCATGACAGGGCTGACTTTTCTCACTGTTTGTAACTTTTAGGGTCGAGATGCAGCATCAAAATATCACATTTGTTTAGAATTCGCCACACGTTTTATATAATATAATTAGGAATAGTCTGCGTGCTGTAATTTCACATGTGATACGTTAGGTGAAGTTATGAACACTTTTTATAAAAACTATAACAGTTGTATTTTGTTGTGTGTAAGTACGAAACTTGTTTTATAATCTATCCGTCCTACTATGATCTCGAAATAACGCAAATATTTGTGTGTCGCGTCATGTCCAGAGAATATATTTTGATAGAAATGATTTTTAAGGGAATATCTGTTTAGCGTTGTTGAAGTTACTTCCCTCAAAAGATTGGAATCCGTTGGTTTGGTTTGTTAATTTTATCATACGAGCGTTCGACATTACACAATTGTACTGATTTTTGATAAGCATGAGTTTTAAGGTATAATATTACTAATAGATTTATGTGTTATCGAGACGAAGGAGTTGTTCGGCTGATGTAACGTTTTTGCTTAGTATTTTTGGAGAATTGGTAGTAGTCGTAAGTGTAGTTGTTCAATTGTATCCCAATTGAGGTAATTACAAGTGATAATTACTCGTTATCTTCAAAAATTATCTTATCAAACGCAAAAACTTGGTAGTTTGAATAATGAGCACGTACTGATGGTTATGATGTAATTGTATGCAATATTTAATGTTTTTGTTCGTTAATGTATGAAAATTGTATCCCAATTGAGGTATTACAAGTGATTATTACTCATCTTCCAAAATTATCTTATTAAACGCAAAGAATTGATAGTTTAAATAATGAGCACGTACTGATAGTTGTAATGTAATTGTAAACGATATTTTATATTGTTGTTCGTTGATGTACATAAAACGTCTCCTTTCCCAAATAATAAATTATGCCTTTACAGAAAAAAGAAAATTTTAATTTATTTCGTCCACTTACTCTTTCACAGGCACTTCGGTTGAGCGGCCCTGCGAGTACGTCATTATTGACGTCCGTTTGCACGTCCTTTTGTGACGTATTCCATGACTAGATTATTATCAAAAATCGACAATACATAAGTAGGTCCTAAACACGTCATTAAGCAAGTCCTGCACACCTCGTTAAGTTTGCCCTGTACAGGTCATTAAGTAAGTCCTACACGCATCGTTAAGTACGTCCTAAGCACGTCATTAAGTAAGTCCCAAACACGTGAAAAGACGTTATTGAGACATCCTAATGGCGTTATTTGCTACGTCACTTTTTTCGTGTAAATGACGTAATATCCTTACGTCCATATTACGTCCGAGGACGTCCAGATTTTTAACTGGGTATAGAGTAACGAGGCTATAATTTTGTAAATCATCACTTCTTATAACATATCATAAGATGTGAGAATGGCAAAGGAGTCAACATTTTGAACCCCAAATGCTGTTCGAGGAATGGTGAAATGAGCCATGCGTTTATACCCCAATACTACAGTTTCAATAGAATTTTCTGTCGGAGCAGTGTAAATATTGATGAACCACCTCGCATTGGCTTATAGTGTTTGATGTTGACAAGGTAATTTCTAATCTTAGCCATGGTCCATCAAGCCACGCTCTCGAAAATTCTCCATTTTGGTAGTCACACGTTCGGTGACATCGTTATCAAACTATTGTTTGAGGTCGGTAGTCGGTAACAATATCGCATTTCGGTTGTTTAAATATTTCATTCCCTTAACTGTTTCACCGTTCTTGAGATGAACAAATTTGCACTATGCAATCATGTTTGCTTCAATATTGTCATCCGTTGTGAGAGCACCTCTCAGTCGCTCGATGGCCAAACGCTCTGTGTCTACGAAAAATTAACGTAAATCAAGGTGGCGTATGTTTCCGATGACACCGGAGCGAATTCACCTCGGGAAAGCACTGTCCGCATCATCCTATTGAAAACTAGTATTGCTCACTCGGTTGCCACCACCAACAACAACATTTTGTCATCGAAATTTCACCAACCATGATTGCCAATGTAAAATGGTATTTATCGTTCGCTGTTTTTATCCGCGATCACTAATGTTGTTACCCTGACAAGGTTTTTGGATAAATGCTACTCACTTCCGTGCTAGCCTTCTGAATATATTAATTTTTAATGCGCACCATGAATAAAGGCTCTGAGATCCCTGCCTCTATAGCGGTCTCTACAAATGCAGTTTTGTCGGTAGGTTTTACACCCGCAACTGATAATGCCACTGCAGCTGAATTTGTAAGGATATTGAAAACAAACATGTGTTTATTTTATCACCACCCCCCCCCCCCTCCCCCCGGGAAAATTAAGGTAAAAAAATATCTCAAATGCGTAGAAAATCCGCTAAAAGATTGAGATTGTGAAACTGATGGTAAGGATTTATCACGTGAAGGGATTGCTGCATGTCTTTTCTCGGATTATCGTCGTTTTCTTTTGGGGGGGGGGGGGGGGGGGGGGTACAAACACTGCATTTCTTTTCGGTGAAAAATCTTCTCTACGTTTTTCAGTAAAATGATGCTTCATTTGGTAAAAAATATTCAAAGCAAGTGCCTCTCAGAAAGAAAATGGTTCTCAACAATATTAGTGTGAACGATATATTTTTTTTTCTTTCTATTTATTTTTTGATTTTTCAAACCCGCTCTTCATTTTTCTGTTTAAAGCAACTAACAATAAGTATGACTGGGAGACACTGATTGAATAGGAAGAATTGGGGGTGGAAACCAGAGATGGGCACAACTAGCTACTTTCGAAACTAGCTACGACGAAGCTACACGATACAATTGTAACGGGTAACGAAAATTTTCTAGTTACTTCGATCCAAATGTAACGACATGCCTCTCGTGGTCGCTACTTTTTGTATCGAGTAACGAAATTTTTTTCGCTACCCGCTACATTTGTATCAAGTATCGAAAATTTTTTCGCTACCCGCGACTTTTGTATCGAGTATCGAAAATTTTTTCGCTACCCGCTACTTTTGTATCGAGTATCGAAAATTTTTTTGCTACCCGCTACTTATGTATCGAGTAACGAAATTGTTTTCGCTACCCGCTACATTTGTATCGAGTATCAAAAATTTTTTCGCTACCCGCTACTTTTGTATCGAGTATCGAAAACTTTTTCGCTACCCGCTACAAAAGTAACGAGTAGCGAAGTATCGAACCAAATTTCGTTACTTTTTTTTTTTTCCTGGAATCTAGTTCCTCAAACGCACAGCGATTACAATTACCCATTATTTGAAACATTTCAAAAATTTTTAGAATGATTCTCGATTTTGTGGGAGTTTATCATATCTTTTTTTTTATTTTTTTTTGTTTTTTTTTTGTTTTTCTGGAATATAGTTCCTTGAACGTACAGCCGTTACAATTACCCATTATTTGCAAAACCCAAAAAATTTTTAGAATCATTCTCGATTTTGTGAGAGTTCATCAAATATTTTTTTTGTTTTTCAATTTTTTTTTTCTTTTTTTTTCTGGAATCTGGTTCCTTAAACGTACAGCGATTACAATTACCCATTATTTGAAACATTCAAAAAATTTTTAGAATGATTCTCGATTTTGTGGGAGTTCATCAAATCTTTTGTTTTTTTTTCAATTTTTTTTTTTTTCCTGGAATCTAGTTCCTTAAACGTACAGCGGTTACAATGACCCATTATTTGAAACACTCAAACAATTTTTAGAATGATTCTTGAATCTGTGGGAGTTCATCAAATCTTTTTTTTTTTTTTTTTTTTTTTTTTTTTTTTTTTTTTCTGGAATCTAGTTCTTTAAACGTACAGCAGTTACAATTACCCATTATTTAAAACACTCAAACAATTTTTAGAATGACTCTCGATTTTGTGGAAGTTCATCATATCTTTTTTTTGTTTTTTAATTTTTTTTTTTCTGGAATCTAGCTCCTCAAACGTACAGCGATTACACTGACCCATTATTTAAAACACTCAAAAAATTTTTAGAATGATTCTCGATTTTGTGGGAGTTCATCAAATCTTTTTTTGTTTTTTTTTCATTTTTTTTTTTCTGGAATCTAGTTCCTTAAACGTACATCGATTACAATTACCTATTATTTGGAACATTCGAAAATTTTTTAGAATGATTCTCGATTTTGTGGGAGTTCATCAAATCTTTTTTTTTGTTTTTAATTTTTTTTTTTCCCTGGAATCCAGTTCCTTGAACGTACAGCGGTTACAATTACACATTATTTGAAACACTCAAACAATTTTTAGAATGACTCTTGAATCTGTGGGAGTTCATCAAATGTTTTTTTTTGTTTTTTAATTTTTTTTTTTTCCTGGAATCTAGTTACTTAAACGTACAGCGGTTACAATTACTTATTATTTGAAACACTCAAACAATTTTTAAAATGACTCTCGATTTTGTGGAAGTTCATCATATCTTTTTTTGTTTGTTAATTTTTTTTTTTTTTCTGGAATCTAGTTCCTCAAACGTACAGCGATTACAATGACTTATTATTTGAAACACTCAAAAAATTTTTAGAATGATTCTCAATTTTGTGGGAGTTCATCAAATCTTTTTTTGTTTTTTAATTTTTTTGTTTTTTATTTTTTATTTTTTTTCTGGAATCTAGTTCCTTAAACGTACAGCAATTACAATTACCCATTATTTACCGGGGCTCTGGTCTGGTGGCTAGCGTGCTGGCCTCTTAGCCAGAGCCTCGGGAGGTCCCGGGTTCGATTCCCGGTGTCGTAATCTTGTCAGGAGAGAATAAAATATGGGCGTGACTAGCTCCAGATATATGTATGGGGCATACACAAGTACATTTACTGGTGTGTGTCACGTATATATAGCTGTAGTCCATGTTTATGTTCTCCTGTCAAGATGTGACGTAGCTCCGACGCCGTGAGGCGAGCACGGGACCGACTGTAGTGGCCCAGGTTTTCCACAGTTTCCCGGGGCCCATGATACGTGCTAATACGCGTGCCATGGTGAATGCGCTACAGAATAGGAAGTCGGCTGCGGCCGCACGGGCCCTGGGTGTCTGGTTACTGACCCGGACCAGATGCCCAGGGTGGAGGTGGAAGTGAGGGAAGGACGGAAAGGGAGGTGAGAGAAGGAGCGCCGTCTTGAAAACCCCGAAAGGGAAAGAGGGCGTGAGGACATAAATTAATAAAAAAAAAAAAAAAAAAAAAAAAAAATTACCCATTATTTGAAACATTCAAAAAATTTTTAGAATGATTCTCGATTTTGTGGGAGTTCATCAAATCTTTTTTTTTAATTTTTTTTTTTCCCTGGAATCTAGTTCCTTAAACGTACAGCAATTACAATTACCCATTATTTAAAACATTCAAAAAATTTTTAGAATGATTCTCGATTTTGTGGGAGTTCATCAAATCTTTTTTTTTTAATTTTTTTTTTTCCCTGGAATCTAGTTCCTTAAACGTACAGCGGTTACAATTACCCATTATTTGGAACATTCAAAAAAATTTTAGAATTATTCTCGATTTTGTGGGAGTTAATCATATCTTTTTTTATTGTTTTTTGTTTTTTGTTTTTTTTTTGTTTCTTCATATTAGGAACATTCAAAATATTTTTACAACGATTCTCAATATTTTGGAAGTTCATCAATCTTTCATTTTGTTTGTTTTTGTATTTTTTTTTGTTTGGTTTTTTTCGTTTTTGTAGTTCCTTAACATCAGAAACATTCAAAACATTTTTAGAACGATTCTCAATATTGGAGGAGTTCATCATAACTTTTTTTCTTTTTTTTTTCTTTTTTTTTTAGTTCCTTCATATCAGAAACATTCAAAATATTTTTACAACGATTCGCAATATTTTGGGATTTCACGATATCTTTAATTTTTTTTGTTTTTGTTTTTTGTTTTTTGTTATTTGTTTTTTTTTCGTTTCAGTAGTTCCTTACTACTACTAAAAAAATAAAGAAGATATGATGAACTCCCAAAATATTGAGAATCGTTCTAAAAATATTTTGAAAGTTCGAAAAAATGGGTAAGTGTAATCGCCGTATGCTTAAGGAACTACTTAAAAAAAAGAGATACGATGAACTCCCAAAATATTGAGAATCGTTGTAAAAATGTTTTGAATGTTTCTAATATTAAGGAAATACTAGAAAAAAAAAACACAAAAAAAACAAAAAAAAAGATATGATGAACTCCCAAAATATTGAGAATCGTTATAAAGATAATTTGAATGTTCGAAATAATAGATACGTGTAATCGCGGCACGCTTAAGGTACGACTGAAAATAAAAATTTAATGATATGATGAACTCTCAAAATATTGAGAATCGTTCTGAAAATGTTTTGAATGTTTCTACTGTTAAGGAACTACTAAAACGGAAAAAAAAACAAAAAACAAAAAACAAAAACAAAAAAAAATGAAAGATTGATGAATTTCCAAAATATTGAGAATCGTTGTAAAAATATTTTGAATGTTCCTAATATATGAAGGAACTTAAAAAAAAAATACAAAAAACAAAGAAAAGACATGATGAACTCCCACAAAATCGAGAATCATTCTAAAAATTTTTGATTGTTCAAATAATGGATTATAGGTATCGCTGTACGTTTAAGAAACTAGATGCCAGAAAAAAAAATCGAAAAAAAAGATATGATGAACTCCCACAAAATCGAGAATCATTCTAAAAAATTTTTTGAGTGTTTCAAATAATGGGAAATTGTAATCGCTGTACGTTTAAGGAACTAGATTCCGTAAAAAAAAAACAAAAAAACAAAACAACAAAAAAAAGATATGATGAACTCCCACAAAATCGAGAATTATTCTAAAATTTTTTGAATGTTCCAAATAATAGGTAATTTTAATCGTTGTACGTTTAAGGAACTAGATTCCAGAAAAAAAAAAAATAAAAAACAAAAAAAAGATTTGATGAACTCCGACAAAATCGAGAATGGTTCTAAAAATTTTTTGAGTGTTTCAAATCATGAGTAATTGTAATCGCTGTACGTTTAAGGAACTAGATTCCAGAAAAAAAAGAAACAAAAAAAAACAAAAAATTAAAAAACAAAAAAAATTAAAAAACAAAAAAAAGATTTGATGAACTCCCACAAAATCGAGAATCATTCTAAAAATTTTTTGAGTGTTTCAATTAATGGGTAATTGTAACCGCTGTACGTTTAAGGAACTAGATTCCAGAAAAAAAAGAAACAAAAAAAAACAAAAAATTAAAAAACAAAAAAAATTAAAAAACAAAAAAAAGATTTGATGAACTGCCACAAAATCGAGAATCATTCTAAAATTTTTTTGAGTGTTTCAAATAATGGGTCATTGTAATCGCTGTACGTTTGAGGAACTAGATCCCAGAAAAAAAATTATAAAACAAAAAAAAGATATGATGAACTCCCACAAAATCGAGAGTCATTCTAAAAATTGTTTGAGTGTTTCAAATAATGGGTCATTGTAACTGCTGTACGTTTAAGGAACTAGATTCCAGAAAAAAAAAAATAAAAAAATAAAAAAAACGATACGATGAATTCCCACAAAATCGAGAATCATTCTAAAAATTTTTTGAATGTTCTAAATAATGGGTTATTGTAACCGCCGTACGTTTAAGGAACTAGAGTCCAGAAAAAAAAAGAAACAAAAAAAAAACAAAAAATTAAAAAACAAAAAAAAGATTTGATGAACTCCTACAAAATCAAGAATCATTCTAAAAATTTTTTGAGTGTTTCAAATAATGGGTCATTGTAATCGCTGTACGTTTGAGGAACTAGATTCCAGAAAAAAAAATTAAAAAACAAAAAAAAGATATGATGAACTCCCACAAAATCGAGAGTCATTCTAAAAATTGTTTGAGTGTTTCAAATAATGGGTAATTGTAACCGCTGTACGTTTAAGGAACTAGATTCCAGAGAAAAAAAAATTGAAAAAAAAAAGATATGATGAATTCCCACAAAATCGAGAATCATTCTAAAAATGTTTTGAATGTTCTAAATAATGGGTAATTGTAATCGCTGTACGTTTAAGGAACTAGATTCCAGGAAAAAAAAAGAAAAAAAAAAATTAAAAAAGAAAAAAAGATTTGATGAGCTCCCACAAAATCGAGAATCATTCTAAAAATGTTTTGAGTGTTTCAAATAATGGGTAATTGTTATCGCTGTACGTTTGAGGAACTAGATTCCAGATAAAGAAAAAAACGAAAAAACAAAAAAAAGATATGATTAACTCCCACAAAATCGAGAATCATTCTAAAATTTTTTTGAATGTGCCAAATAATAGGTAATTGTAATCGTTGTACGTTTAAGGAACTAGATTCCAGAAAAAAAAAAGAAAAAAAAATTAAAAAACAAAAAAAAGATTTGATGAACTCCCACAAAATCGAGAATCATTCTAAAATTTTTTTGAGTGTTTCAAATATTGGGTAATTGTAATCGCTGTACGTTCAAGGAACTTGATTCCAGAAGAAAAAAAAAAAAAAAAAAAAAAAAAGTAACGAAATTTGGTTTGATACTTCGCTACTCGTTACTTTTGTAGCGGGTAGCGAAAAAATTTTCGTTACTCGATACCAATGTAGCGGGTAGCGAAAAAAATTACGTTACTTGATACAAAAGTAGCGGGTAGCGAAAAAATTTTCGATACTCAATACAAATGTAGCGGGTAGCGAAAAAAATTTCGTTACTCAATACAAAAAGTAGCGACCACGAGAGGCATGTCGTTACATTTGGATCGAAGTAACTAGAAAATTTTCGTTACTCGTTACATATGTAGCTAGTAACGTGTATCGAACAGTTGCAAATTTGGACATCTCTGGTGCTCAAGCTCCGCCACTCATAGGAGCGGCTCATAATGAAAATGAGCGAGTGGCGGGTGGGGCGATAATTACATTAGATGATACCCTCACTATCTTGAATGTCAACCACTAATATTTAAATTGGTGGTTTAAGAGAATGGGGGATCCCTACCACCACCCGGACATTCAAACACTTTTATTGACGGGTCACTTGATTGCGAAACTAAACCCGAAACATGAATTGATGGCTGTTGTGAGGGATGAGGCAGCTAAAAATGCGGTGGAGGCTGCAGTGGAAGTAATGGAGAATCGGGATTTTCGAGAATGTGCAGCTGACGAGTAAGAAGACGAAGGTTTTTGCGAAGAATGGTAAGTGCTAAAAAAATTATATAAAACGAAATTTATCTTTTCTTTCAGATCCATCATTATAATATTATTATCGTTATTGTTATTAGTAGTGATTTTATTATTCTTGTTAACTATTATCACAAATATTATTATTATTATTATTATTTTATTATTATTATTATTATTCATTGTTTTGTATGTATTTTTTTGTATTCATTCATTTTCAAACGTTCTATGCAAAAAAAAAATTCATTTAGATATTCAATTTCATTGAAAAAACCCCAACCACCGCTAGTTTCGAAAACTTAACACACATTTTTCGGGAGTTTTTTAAGTGAAAATAATTAAATAACTGAAGCGACCTTAGGCCCATGTGATACAAAGGTGTCAGGAGCACGTAGGTTTGAACAAAAACCTGCGGACTTTTCTATAGTACCGACTGCCGCAAATTTACTCTACCACTTATTATTTTTCCAAATATTAATTTTATAATCCCATAAGCTAATGATATAATACATACCAATTGTACCGACATTTTCACCGAACGTATTGGTACCGTTTCCGCTTCCCCAAAGCCCTGCAAGGACAGTGCCGATGCCCTCAATGCCAATACCTCGGTTGATAGCATGTAACGGGGGTGGTGGAGCACCTGCAATTCCAATCCATTTAATCAGAATTATTTTCAACAAATAGCCCTGTAGAAATTATCAGCGATTGAATGGAAGTAACAGAGGAAGTTTTTTAGTTCAATAGTAATAATTATCTAATGCATTTCGATTGCACAGTCAACGGCAAAGGTAATCTCGTTTGTTGTGATGATTCACATAATTGCATGGATTTAAGAGTGACTTTAAGAGTAACTGCAATTGCGCATTAGACCTCACTTTTGAGCGCATCTTGATGCGTGTCTCGAAGGGATGAATTTGAATTTCCCCCACGCTATCACTCTTTGAGATACTCTCCATATCCAGAAGGGATGTTGTTTTGACCTTGATCATACACTTTTATGAGCATGGAGCATGTTGGCAAGACCTCGTGCATACACAAAACGAGAATCGGTTCGCAAGTACACGAGTGTGTTATTATTCCTGATCCAAGACAACTTTTACTTTGTCGTAAATAAAACAGTGAAGTTCGAATAAAGTCAGTAGTATGTAGACTACTATGGCCACCCCCACTCCTATTCCCTCCATTTTCCCCACGTCACTACCTCTTATGGTAGTGATGGGCTTAGTGGTGGGTTTAGGTGGTGGGGAAAGGGTTCTGCGGGGTCTCCATAGTGGTCCAGTTATTATTAGGATTATTCAAATAATCCATACCTACTTTTTTCTCTTTATTCAATATTTTTGGAATAAAAATTTTCACTCAAATATACTGAAACGTTAGCCTCCCTCGTCGATGTGAGAGGTTAATGTTTGTGTACGTGTTTTCTGTCTTCGTACTTGCTGTTTTGGTGTAAGTTTGACTCTGGGCCCGTGTACCAAGCAAATCGGGTTATTTTATTTTATTTTTCTTTCTTTTTATTTTTTATTTATTTTTTATTTTGAGCCCTCAGTTTCTCGGGTTTGTTACGCTCGAGTAGAGGTGATCAATCCTGGTATCATCTCAGGACGATGGCTGCATTTTCTCTTTGTACATGAGTTTTCTTATAAGTTTTATATTAATTCATCTTGGGATAGTTCAGAATTGAATTTGTCTGTGTGTGATTGTGAGTGTGGTAGGGGCTTCGCCTACCTTTTCTAGGCCAAATTTCTTAAGCGAGTGATGATAACCTCGGCCAAATTTCTTTACCAAGTGATGATGACCTCGAGCAAAATAAAATATACCCATGTATGGGAAAATTATATTTTACTCCGAATTTAAAATTCATCCCCGAATTATTTTTTCAACTGACCTGGTCAACTCGTAGCATACCTTTCGCTAGCCAGATGCTTGAAAGTATCTTTAAAACTCGGGCCAGTTTTTTTTAACCACCCATGCATGCGTTTAATGAAAAAAAAAAACAAGTTTTAAGCAATGCTATCACCATAAGTTCGAGTCATTCCAGATTTAGAATACTTATTCCTCGTTCCTTATCTATGCTTTGCCAATCGAAGTTTCGCATTGGAGATTATAAGGAAAAAAAATAAGTTTACACAAGTATGGGAAAATTATTTTCACTTCGTTTCTGGACACCGTCTCATAATCTACCGCGTTTGTTTTTTAAATCATCTTTCCACCTGGCAGCACACTTTTCGCTGAGCAGATGCTCAAAAATACCTTCAAAACTCATGTTGATTATTTTTGACCTCTCCATGCATGCATGTAATAGAAAAAACAAATTTCAAACAATCGTATTACCATGAAGTCGGGTTATTCTGGATTTAAAATAGTTATTTCATTTTTATTATTAATGCCTTGCCTATAAAAGATATCCGCTCAAGATTATGAGGAAAAATATTTTTGTTGTTCTGAGTATGGGAAAATTTTTTTCACTGCTATTTTAAAATTAGTCACCTAATCTCATATAATTCATGTCAAAGTGACCTATTTGACTTGCAGCATCCCTGTTTCTAGCAACATGCTCAAATAATACCGTCAAAAGTTTCCAAGTGAAGATGACATCGATAAAAATAATTTTTACCCAAGTATGGGAAAATTATATTTATCTTCGAATTTGGAAATTGTCCCCGATTCATTTTTTCAAATGACCTGTTGAACTCGCGGCATACTTTTCGCTAGCTAGATGCTTGAAAATATCTTTAAAACTCAGGCCAATTTTTTTCATCGTAACCATGGATGCATCAAATGGAAAAAACAAATTTTAAACAATATTATCACCATAATGTCGAGTCATTCCGGATTTCAAATAGTTCTCTCATTTTGCTTATCAATAGCTTGTATATAAAAGTTTTCCGCTAAATATTATGAAAAAAAATGATATATTTTTTTCCAAGTATGGGAAAATTATTTTTACTCCGTTCCTGGAAACCGTCCCCAAATCTCAAGCGTTCTTTTCCAAATCACCTTTTCAACTTGTAGCATACTTCTGTTATCCACATGCTCGAAAACACCATTAAAACTCAAGCCGTTTTTTCTAACCTTCTCATGCTATAGCGTGTTATGGAAAAAATAAATTTTTAATAGTTCTATCACCATAATTTCGAGTTATTCCCGATTGAACATAGTTGTTCCTCATTTTATATCATCGATTCGCCTATGAAATTTTTCCCTCGATGTTGACGAAAACAAATAATGTTTTTTTCTAAGTATGGGAAAATTTTGTTTATTTCGATTTTGGAGTTAGTCGCCGTATCTCATACAATTCTTGTCCAAGTGACCGATTTGACTTGCAGCGTCCTTGTCGCTTAGGCACATGCCCGAAGAATATTGTCAGAACGCAGTCCAGTTTTCTAACCTATCCACGGATCAGTATTATGAACATAATGACTTGAAAATCCATTGTATGACCTCAAGGACTGGCAGTTTAGAATTTTAAATCATTTGTCTACTTTATTTTATCGAGGATTTTCTTATAAAAGTTTTCAAGTGAATATGACGTCGAGAGATAACAAATTTTACCCAAGTATTGGAAAACTATTTTCTACTGTCATTCTTGAAATTGGATACTCTTTTCGGATAATTCTATTCAAAAGTACCTACACGATTACAAGACATATCAATAATATAATAAATTCTTACACAACGATGGCTACCATTATTTTACAATAATCGTTTCTGGGATCTGTTCGACCATCCTTTCTTATCAGTTGTGTCGATGCATTCTGAACAATCATAATTATTGTAGTTTTATTAACGCAGAGCAACCCAATTTTTACGCTCTCAGTCTCTAGAATCATTGTCATTTAAAGAGCATGTCAAGCCAGTTGGCCCAATGACTCGTAGGATTATTGGTATGTCACGTCCTGGGTGAGGACGACACGGTAAAAGTAGGTAAAAATAGGGGTACCTCTTGTTGGAACCGGAATGTGCCGGTCGGGGATAGAGGCTCACGAATAGTGAAAATTGACGTGTGAATTGTGATTTTTACTAACTTTGTCGATGTTATGGGCGTAGGGGGTTCATTTAGTCCAACCTTTAGTCGTCTGAACCTTCCACGATCGTCGATGCGTCACTCGAGCTATCGCAGTGAGGCCGATGGACCGGTCCCGGGAGAATAACGTCGGTGCTAATATAGGTGGGCGTGTCTTCCG
This sequence comes from Rhorus exstirpatorius, assembly GCA_963564615.1. Taxonomy (NCBI): domain Eukaryota; kingdom Metazoa; phylum Arthropoda; class Insecta; order Hymenoptera; family Ichneumonidae; genus Rhorus; species Rhorus exstirpatorius. Next base: position 7,800,503 of record OY751315.1, read on the forward strand.
GTATTTGGAATATCGTCGCCACTCCTACAGGACGGTGCTCGTCACTTGTCGATTCGGGGTTGGAATCGGGAATTGTCGAGGGGCCCGGTAGGGGTTCAGACAAGTCCACGGTCCTAACTCGCGGTTCACTTAAGATGGACGAGTCAGCGCGCACTTCACTTCTGGGTTTCGGGTTTTTTAGATTGTTGTTCCCGGTCACACAATGACTCTCGCCACGTTTAATTCTTTGGCCTGGCCATTACGGCGTCTACCCATGTAAATTTAAAACGCTAGTGCTATTCCACTTCGAGTGTATCTTTAAGTCTCGGGCGGAACTCCCATACTAAGAGTTTGTTACTTCCACCACAGGGCGTGCATCTAGCGCACAGAGCTGTAGTTGGGGATGAGGGTACATCTGGCGCACAGGACTGTACTAGAAAAAAAAGAGAGAAAACTACGAGAGACCGTGCATCTAGCGCACAGAACTGTAGTTAGAAGGGTAGGCCACAAAGCATGCATCTAGCGCACATAACTGTAGCCAGAGAGATTAGAGGTGTTGGGAACCCGTGGAATTGGTAGTAGTTCCGTTCGAGAAATAGACAGCTCAAGTTTGGTTTCTTTTGTTCAAACGGTTTTATGTAAAAGTCGCAGGTGCTCAAATGAAACGAGAATACGTGTTGGGTTGGTTCAATTTCGTTTGATTTATTTATAACTTTTAATTCTTACGCTCGTTGACGGGTTACCGTGCAGTTGTTTTATGTGACATTGTGAATTTACGAAATACTGTGAAATGTGTTTGATGAAAAAAGTTAAAGTTCTCACGACGAGTTTTATGACTACGGGTAACGTTTATCACGGACGGAGTCTAACCGGTGTTCTAAATCTACTGGACTTTATATAGCCCTTATTCTATTGTCGCAAAAAGTGGCAGATGTCGGCGTGTGAGGGAAGAGTTCTCTCACACCTCGACATCCCGCTGACGACAATCTCCAGACTAATTTGTAGTTATTGCGGCCGACGATTTTTCTGTCATCTTTGTGTCATCAATATTGTCCAGACTGATTTCTGACTATTTCCAGTGCCGGGATATTGATACTCACGAAGCGTACTTGTTGTTTATGTTGAGGCTTGTCCCGAGGTGATAAGCGCGGCCTTCTTGTGCGAGTCAGCAAGGCGCTAATTCTCACCGGCTTCCAATGTCTGTGGGAGCTCGGAGATAAGGTGCGACATTCGCCGAGTTGTTATTCATGTGCCTTTTGCCAGCGATGAGCCTTGTTCGTTAAAGACTGAAGATTTCGTGTGTTAAGTGGGTTGCATGCTCGCAGGCATGCCTTGCGCTCGGCGAGTTGCATGCCTGCAGGCATGCCTCGTGCTTGGTGGGTAGCATGCTCGCAGGCATGCTTTGTGCATGGTGGGCGAACGCCGGCAATGAGGGTCATCCCTGGTTGTTCGTGTTTTTCATGATTTGAGTAGAAGAGTGTAAATTTCTCTATTTTTAGCCTGGATCTTACCGATCAGGCTTTAATTTTTTTAATTTATTGGTTTGACCCAGGACGTTAACTGATTATCATTATTGGGACCAAAACAAACGTATTGACGCCAAAAAACCTAAGAATTTGCAAAATTCGGAAAAGTCCTCAAAGTAAATAATTACCGGATTATTTTAAGCAATCGGAGCTGAAAAAAATTCCACCATGCACTAGAACAATCATTTAAAGCCTGTTGCCCGCTTTATTCTGACTATAAGTCACATTAATAATAACGATGATAGTTCTCGCACAACAAGGACTTCGGTTTTTATACTTGAATATTTTTACTGAATACTCAACAGTTCCTTTGTGTCAGTTGTGTTGGCATGATTCGAGAAATGCTAATCTTTATTGTTTTCATCATTTATGAAAAAAAACCTTTGCACTACAATGCTCGATATAATTTTCAATCTATGGGAATATTGACTTAGGAGGCCTATAGTGGTTCTCGAATTTGGTGAAAATAACAAACGCGAGCAACTCACTTAGTCACGATCCATCTCACCTCGTGAATATTCGAAATTACTTGCGTGAGTCAATTCGTCATAAATTTTACGAGTGAAAATGTAAAATTCAGTCATTTTACTGCGAAACAATATAAATCATAACCTTCGTTTTATGGCACGTTCCTTACAACAACCTTCTTATTGCTTAAATAATTTAATGAAATTCACGACACCCGCTGTTAACCAACAATCAAATAAAATATTTTGAAATAAATTCCAATCAATGAAAATGGATAATATAATGGTTATATTGTTCATGCCAGACGAAGAAAATGTAATGTTAAGAATACGAAGAAGATTGCGGGATGCCTCGAATCCGTTTATGATACCAGAAAGTGAACTTCGCAGTCTTTTCAGGTAGTTTTTTTTCACTTTCTGCTGTTATATTAGTTTTATTTGAAGAAATACCTATGGTGTCATGAATTTTCTATAATTTTTCAAAGATCATCCAGAGATGACGTGAGAGTACTTATTGAAGATCTACGACCTCTAGTACCCAATCTGAGACGACGTCATGCCATTCCTGTTGAACTACAAGTAATGCTCTTAGGATATAATGATGACTAGATGTCATAGATGTTTTTTGATTAAAGTGTTGTACTAATGGTTTTTCACTAGGTTCTATGTTCGTTAAATTTCTTCGCTTCTGAATCATACCAAAAACGAGATGGTCGAGACTATTTGTCATGTATGTGTCAGTCAACAGTAAGGTTCTACGCAATGTGGTTGATGTTTTGAATATTTTAATGCGTGACTGGATTCAATTGCCAATGAAGGAGGCTGAAATTCAACGTGTTGAGGAAGTGTGAGTTAAAAAAATTCAATTTATAATACAGCATAGGAAAATTACAATCGTAATACATGATGGCTCAATTTAATTATCACAGTTAAGGATATAAACTCATACATGAAATACAATATCTTACTCTTATAACATTTCAGTTTCTGGATACGCACGCAATTTCCTGGCCTTATTGGAGCAGTTTATGGAACCCATGTAGCAATTGTTCCCCAACCATAGCAAGGGAGCATCTCTACATTAACCGAAAGTTATATCGTTCGATGAACGTTCTCATAGTATGTATGCCGTTAATTATATTACTCACAAAGAATATACTTTAATATAATTTATTCACAGATATCAGATTACAAAGGAAGAATTTTGTACGTAAATGCTGCTCACGGTGGAAGAACGCATGATGCCAGCATTTGGAGAGCATCTCTTGTTTCTAACCATATGCAAGAGATGTACGCTGCAGGACGCAGAGATGCCTGGCTCCTAGGTCACATCACTTATAGTTATCGTATTCATTTGTATATATAGCTTCGGTTTTAATATATCAATGAGTAATAACTTGATGCATTTATTTTTTCTAGATAACAGTGGTTATCCCTTGTTGCCCTATTTGATGACACCCAAGCTGCGTGTAGCAGAGGCTACACCATCTGTGAGATATACACACCACCATGTACGAGCACGGTCATGCGTGGAAAGATGCATTGGGGTTCTGAAGGGCAGGTGGCGATGCCTTAGAAAAGATAGAACCCTAAATTATTCACCAGAAGTTGCTGGTAACATATTGTGCATATTAGTGTTAACATTAACTACTGTTAATTGTATTAAGACTTCATTGCTGATTGTAACTTTCAGCTCAAATAGTTAATGCTACCTGCGTTTTGAATAACATTGCTATCCGGTGAAGGATCTCCGAATCGCAGCTATATTACGATAAATTGGATCAAGAAGTTTCAATGAGAAATGAAGATGTAGTACTGAAAGCTGGAAAAGAAGTTCGCAAGCGGATCATTAATGCGTATTTTCAGAATTGAATACCACGCACATAAAAATATCTTTTTTTGGATTGGTGGTATTCTTATCTTCTATATCATGTCTTCTATATCTCTTATCTTCTATATCGTTATCAAAGAAACTTTTCTGTGAGTGTATTTTGACTACATCATTAATCATTGTAAATATCAATGATAAAAATTGTAAATAACTAATGATTATAATCGTGTATTTATTTTATTAAACTGCTTCTTAGCAAAAATAATGTATTTATTTACAAACACTCAACAAAAATATTTATCATGTGTTATACAAAGGTACTTCTTTTAGTGTATATACTTTGTCACGGCCTTTTTAACGTGGCCGGACGGTATTCAGGCGCACCTGATCTTCGTTGGGAACAAATTCAAAAAAAGCGAGATGAAACAAGAACATAAAAAAATTAGACAAATTTCAATTTATTCAATAAAAAAAAATAGGAAATATAACGTGTTTTGTTGGGCGCCAGCCGTCACTCGGACGACACTTCTCGTACTCAAAAACGGAAGGGGAATCGCAAAAAAAAAGAAAGAAAGAAAAAAAAGAAAAAAAACTAATCTCGTTACTCGGGAGGGGGGGGGGGGGGGGGGGTTCTCAGGGGTGAAGTTACCGGCTCGCAGGCCTCTTAATTATTGCCCGTGTCGGGCTATCGTCAACGGCGATATAAATCGAACTCAAAAAGGGGAAAAAGCACTATTACGCAATTACTGACAATGATTCGATTGAAACGGGGGATCGCGATGCGTCACCACACGCATGAACTTATACAGCACAAAGGGGGAAAATGGTACGCAAAATAATGTAAAAATTCGAGATACAATTCACAAGGGTAAAATCGGGGAAAATGGAATCGACTCACTCTTCTCGATCCTTGATTCGTCGTAGGGCTCGCTCGTACAATCGGTTTGCCGAAGCTCTCGATTTCACACTCACGAGTTGCCGAAGCTTCTCGTCTTACGGTTTCCCGCAGCGTCTCTTACTAACGAGTCGCCGTAGCTGCTCGTTCGAACGGGTTGCCGTAGCTTCTCGTAAAATTTCCGTCTTCTCTCGCAATCTCTCCTTCACTCTTACAATGGATCTTTTTTCTTTAGACAAAAATGGCTCGATACAATAATGCGTTTATCCTATGCCAGGGCTCACGTCGAAGTGATTCTTCTTCGTCGTCTCTCTGCTCGTGGGACTCGGGAAAAGGGTAATTTGGGGGGAAAGGGCACGCGCGATGGAAAATTGGGTCATAGGGGGATAGAGGATCGATAGATTATTGGGTATTCGGGAGCTGACGTCACGAGCGCGTTGCGCAGGACAGCAGATCGATAATCGATGATCCGTGCTGTGCTGCCCTCGGCGACCCGTGACGCAACTCCCGCTCTCCTGGCTGATGACTATACCCGGACGACGACGAGGGTCCTCTCTCTCGGCAATGATTGGCCGTTGGTGGCGCACAGGGCCGGCGATGCTCTCTGTATTCTTTTCTGGCACCACGATTCCTCGCCTCGCACGGGATAATTCGAAACGAGGGAGTTCACGGGTGCCAGACGATGTTCCTGGTGACGGTTGAGGTGAGGGCCACGATCTCGCCCGAACCCGTCGTTTTTATCGAGGGTTCGCTTGATTACGCGGGGAATTCCCTCACCCGCCGTCACCTTGCTGTTATCTTCATGTCTGTCCGTGTGGCCACGGCGATGGTGTTGGCTTGCCTCCTGGCTCGTCGTCCGGGTCTCTGGTGATATATTTTTCCCGATCCTGGGACGGCTGTTTGATGGCGAGGGGTTACGTGTGGCAGAGGGGAAGGGGGGAAGGGTATTCGAGGGTCAATGGCATGGGAGAGGGATCAGCTGTGCTGGCTCGTAGGCTATGGATATGGGACGATGTTGGCAGTGGAAGGGGGAGAGAGACGACGCTTGACGACGATGAGGCATTATATGTGAATTTTGCTGCTTATAATTATTTCCTTAAATTTAATGTACATGGGGACGGTTTGCGTGTGGTGACGGACTTCGACGGGCATTATGGCTGATAAATGTGACGCCGTGTCACAACTTATATATTTTTATTATACTATTATATACTACATATATTATATACTATAAATATATATTATATAATATTATATAAAAAAAATTTTTTATAGAATATACCCAGTGAACACGTTTCATTACAGTAATATAACATGGAAGTTACATGTAATTGTCACAATGCAATAGCTGTGTGATGTAACTGCTACGTAACATGAGAATAATATGTTATATACTATCAGTAATATGCAGGCAATGTGAATGTTATATAACGTTGTTGCATTACAGTTTTACAACTCCCATTTATAACGTTCACAGAACAGGCTTATAACACTTTTTATATAACGTTCGTAATGTGCAGGTTATGTGAACGTTACGAAGTGTTGTTCCGTTAGAGTTGTATAACTGAAATTTGTAACACTGACATAACGTACTTGTAACAACATTTATATAACATTCGTTATAAGCATGTGATGTGAAGGTTACGAACGCGTTTTAGCGTTACAGCTGTATAACTAAGATTTGTAACGTTTACGCAACATTTTTGTAGTATTTTTTATATAACTTCCGTACCGTGCAGGTTATGTGAATGTTATAATGCGTTGTTGCATTATATCTGTATATAACTAACATTCATCATATCAACATGTAACGGGTGAAAAAATCAAAAGCATTTCAAACCCTATTCAAATTTTTATTTCTAAAGCAGTATAATGTACATACATTTCAATGTTAAATATATTGTTTAATGTGTATGTATAATCATGATATGATTATTTATGTCCTGATATAAAATAACATATGTATATAATATTATGGCATTTTTAGAACTTTTGATCCACCATATTGGATTTGCCACATTCAATTTTGTAATTTCTTTCAAAACCGATATGGTTATACTAAATAAAGGGTGGAAGACGGGACAACACCATGCCTTGAGTAGCTCCCAACACACAACTGATCAAGAATTCTCCGGCATGTCAAATACATGATATGAATCATGAGAGTCCATAAACAGTCGATAGCGTAGCGGGTAGCGTGTTAGGTAGATAGGGATGATAGATACGAAGGTCGCAGGTTTGAATCCCCGTCGAGGAAAATAAAATCCTGTCGAGAAATCCGTGCACGATTCTTTTTTTCCAGTGTAACTCTTCTATAACCTATAAAAATGACAAAATAAGATGATGAAATAAAAAGATTATTTAATAATAATCTTTTATTTCATCATATTATTTCAGAATATTGCATTCATATAACTTTTATGACTTGTGACGAGAATCTCGCGATTCGCTCCACCTTCGGCCCATCTCACCATCCTCGACGCCGGGAGAGCCGTTGAGCGCCAGGTAATCTTTTTAATTGAACGGCGGAAATTACCAAACCCGCGAAACTTGACCGGAACTTTAGAAAGACATAAACGAAACACGAAAAAGGGACGCCGGCGTGTTGGATGGCGAGATCGGTGATGGTATACCCGATTCTCTGAGTGTGTAGGTTGTGGAGAGAGGGCGTGGACGGCTGGCTAACTCACGAGTGCTTTCACGACCTGAAATAACTGAACTCAACAACCGAAAATTTATGGGGCCTTGGTTCAGGCTAGTTTATTAATTCCCCTTACGATAGCCCATATTCTCGATAACTGATAGGAAAACGAACAGAAAGCACGGTAACGGAGGCGATAGCGAATAGAAAAATTCGGTAACGACGGTAACGTCGATACTTAACTAAATTCGAGAACAACAATCGATTCGATGCTTAACTAAATTCGATAACGACGATAACCTCGATACTTAAATAAATTCGATAATGACGGTATATGCGGTAACGCAATATAACTGCGGTAACGTCGATAAATTCGATGCTTAACTTAATTCGATAACGACGGTAGATGCGGGAACTTAAAAGAAATTCGGTAACGACGATAAATTTAATGCTTAAATTACTTCGATAACGACGATAAATTCGGAGACGGGAACATGGACAGAGAGCTCGAAAGTACGATAGCGTGACGACAACGACAAAATAATTTCGGTAACTCGAGAACAGAAATTCCTCACAATCGAGATCACAAGAAGGTAGTTCGAGGCAACAGTAGCATAACGGGAACGAAACGAGAGCGAATTCGGTAACTAACGATATCGGAGAAGGCGAGAACGTTAAAAAGATAGCTCGAGAGATACGATAGCGTAGCGATACGAGAGCAAAAGCGGTAACATGACGGGAGCTTCCCGAGCAGTGAACCGCTCGGGTCGAGAGCCACGCAGAAAAAAGCGAGCTCCGAGCGGCGAACCACTCGGATCGAGAGATACGCAGAAAGAGAACGAATCGAACAGGTAAAATGATCGAGACGATAACGAAGATGGAGGGGGACGAGTACGCGCACGCGTAACGAGAACTCGCGATCCCCCTCGTCTCCTGACGTCACAACGCCTCGAGCGCCTTATCTCGAAACGTAACTGACCGGCGAATTCAAACGATAACGCGAAACTCAATTGAACGATAACGCTAAACTCGATAAACAAATATTCGTTAAACGAATAACGTAGACACGCCGGGATGTTGTGGCGGGTGGATCCTGTTGCTCGCGGTGATCCTCCTTCGCGGGGTCCTCTTCTGGTATGGTGAATCGGGGGCCAACTATAACTAATACTACGATAACGGTGCGATTGGGCAATCCGTGGCGGATGGGGAATCGCGGGCCCATACGCCAACGGCCTTCTATACAGAAACGTAACTCAACCTGCCCTTCTTTACCCATACCTTTTCGCGAAGCGTCGAGAGCCGCACTCGAACCTTTAGACTCCCACGAATTACTTCCTTCGACACCGAGTATACCGGGTGGCTCATTGTTTCGGCCCCTATCCACGGTAACTTGGTGTCTTATTTCGCGTTGATCCGATAACTACGGGACGAGAGCTTTCGATAACGCAAAACCGAAAAAAGAACTTACACACTAATTGCTAAAATTACGATAACTTATTCGAAATCGTAGAAAACCCTGGTCGGGACGACCTGTGACGCCAAAAACCAGAAAATTGCGTCACAGACTTGTTACATTACCTTGCAATATAACTATCACATACCGGGTATACAGCGTGACCATTATAATGTGGATGGTATTTTTTTGAGGGTTTTGGAAGGTGATATCGGGGTTTTTCGGGTGCGGTTTTTAAATGGTTTTAGCAGCCCGATTTGAAAAAGAATACGTTGTGAATGTGCTGATTATAGTTTTTACGGCAGAAAAATGGTTATGACGAAAAATAATGTCCAGTTGATTTTTATTTTTGAACATGAAGATTATTTAATTCTAAAAACAAACCGCTGGTGGGTAATTATTTTTGACGCAGATTCCATGGAGAAAAAAAATGTTAAAAGTTTCATTTCAAAGTGTTTTTATTCGAAAAGGTGAAATAGAAGTGTGCCTCGTGAAGTAGCGTCACAGCAGCTCTGCCTTGGCTCAAGGCTGTCGAAGCTTATGTCAGTGATGTGAGATTGAGTCGCTTGGCCCGAAATGGCAGTTGAACGAAATATCAGAGAGAAACGTATTATCAGCTATCTCTCTCGCACCCATGTGAAGCCGTAGTGTTTGAAAATTGATGTTAAAAAATATGAAAAAATGAAAAAAAAAATTTGATATTATTTTGAAAAGTGAAAATTGGATAAAAAGTGAAATGAGATTATCAATAGAAAGCATATGAAGTGGAAAACAGTTTTACAAATATAAAAAGTGTTAACACATAAATTTTGAACAATACATTCCGAGAAATTTCGGAACATTTCCATTAACTTTTGTAATCTCGAAAACATTGATAATATTATCAACATTTGATACAATTTTGACTTTTTTCCCATTTCTTGCTCGCGCAAGATGGAAGATATCAGGCTGAATTTTTTCGAAAGTATAATCTGGTGATAGTTTGTATTCTTGTAGACTTGCTGTTAACGTCTTGTCATCTTGTTGTCGACTTGTGAACTTGTTGGCGACTTGATGTCGACTTGTGGTCAACTTGTGGTCGACTTGCTGTCGACTTGTGGTTGACTTGTGGTCGACTCGTTGTCGACTTGATGTGGTTGACTTGTGGTCAACTTGTTGTCGGCTTGTTGTCCACTTGTTGTCGGCTCGTTGTCGACTTGTTGTCGGCTTGTTGTCGACTTGTAATCGACTTGTTGTCGACTTGTGGTCGACTTGTTGTCAACTTGTTGTCGACTTGTGGTCAACTGGATTTCGACTTGTTGTCGATTTGTGGTCGACTTGTTGTCGACTTGTTGTCGACTTGTGGTTGATTTGTTGTAGACTTGCTGTCGACTTGCGGTCGATTTGTGGTCGACTTGTTGTCGACTTGTCGTCGACTTGTCTACGACTTGTCGTCCATTTGTCGTCGACTTGTCGTCAACTTGTTGTCGACTTGTGGTCGACTTGTTGTTGACTTGTGGTCGACTTGGTGTCGACTTGTTGTTGGCTTGTTGTCGACTTGTTGTCATAATTTTTCGTGCCATACTCGCCATGTGTTTCCCTTCTTAAAGTGTCCAAATGTGAATATCACGATCGGGCTGCTCGTAATCCGATGTTAGGAAGTGAAACAAGCATGAACTTTGGTTCGATGTGAACCCTGACATTATTTTAGAACTTTACGTGCCATTCTTTCCATTTGTTTCACCTCTTAAGGTGTCCAAATGTGTATCTTCAGATTGGGCTGCTCGTAATCCGATGTTAGGAAATGAACCAAGCATGGATTTTGGTTCCATCCGATCCCTGACATTATTTTACAATTTTTCGTGCCATACTCGCCATTTGTTTAACCTCTTGAGATCTCCAAATGTAAATCTCGAGATTGGGCTGCTCGTAATCCGATATTAGGAAATGAAACAAGGATACACTTTGGTTCCATCTGATCTATGACATTATTCAATAACTTTTCATGCCATGCTTGCCATCTGTTTTACCTCTTAACGTGTTTAAATGTGAATCTCGAGATCGGGCTGCTCTTTATCCGATCTTAGGAAATTAAACAAGCATGGCCATTGGTTCCATCTAATCCCTGAAATCATTAAATAACTTTTCGTGCCATACTTGCCATTTGTTTCACCTCTTAAGGTGTCCAAATATGACTCTGGATCGGGCTGCTCGTAATCCGATGTTAAGAAATGAAACAAGGATAGACTTTGGTTCCCTCTGATCCTTGACATTATTTTATAATTTTTCGTGACATGCTTGTCATTTGTTTCACCACTCAAGGTGTCCAAGTGTGAATCTCGAGATCGGGCTGCTCGTAATCCGATGCTAGGAAATGTAACAAGCATGGACTTTGGTTCCATCTGATTTCTGACACTATTTCATAATTTTTCGTGCCATTCTGTCCATTAAATACTGTACAAATCAAGAATATTTTTTCGGACTGGGCCCAATGATTTGGAGGGTCGAAACATTATGAAATAAAGATATACTTTAGGCTATAACGAAACGAATAGACATTAAGCTATATTCGACCATGCGAGTGCATTGTGGATATCGAGACTAGCATAAAAAAAACGGGAAAATTTTTTTTATGATACATTTAAAATCTTTAAAATTCAAATAAAAATCTCTCACTTCCATCGAATTTTATTGATGCGGCATTGACCACACAATCTTATGAAACTCTACTTGTGCAACGGTTTTTATTTCTTCGAGATTTTATTCTTACTATCTAACCGAACAATCTAAACAGACTCAGCCATTTTTGCAAATTCACTATTTGATATTTCTAGATGAAAAAAAATAAAAAAATTTGAACGGTCCGATCGGGAAGGTGGATTTCATCTCAAGCAGTGAAAGAAGTAGAATGTTTTTTCGTCTTTTTTCTTCCAGTGAACAACGAGTGCTTACGAAAACCGCAAGGAGATGAAATCAAACGTGACGAGGGCATCGTACATCCAGAAATATTCAGTAGAATGGATTCGTGCAATTGCAAATTTCGATTTCATATTCACATTTGGACAACTTGAAAGGTGAAACAAATGTAAAGAATAACACTAAAAATTATAAAATAATGTTAGAAATCAGATGGAACCATAGTTCATGCTTGGTACATTCCCTAATATCGGGATACCGGCAGCGCGATCTCGACATTCACATTTGGACACCTTAAGAGGTAAAACAAATGGAAAGCATGGCACGAAAAATCATAAAATAATGTCAGAGGTCAGATGAAACCAAAGTCCATCCTTGTTTCATTTCCTGACATCGGATTACGAGCAGCCCGATCTCGAGATTCACATTTGGACAATTCAAGAGGTAAAACAAATGACAAGATTGGCGGGGAAAATTATAAAATAATTTTGGGAATTAGATGGAACCAATTGCCATGCTCGTTTCATTTACTAAGATCGGATAAAGAGCAGCCCAATCGCGCGATTTCCATTTGGACGCTTTAAGAGGTGAAACAAATGGTGAGTATGGCACAAAAAATTATAAAATAAAGTCAGGGATCGGATGGAACCAAAATCCATCCTTGTTTCATTTCCTAACATCGGATTACGAGCAGCCGAATCCTGAGATTCACATTTGCACACCTTGAGAGGTGAAACAAATGCAATGGCACGAAAAGTTATTAAATGATATCAGGGATTAGATGGAACCAATGGCCATGCTTGTTTCATTTCCTAAGATCGGATGAAGAGCAGCCCGATCGCGAGATTTACATTTAGACACGTCAAGAGGTGAAATAAATGGCAAGCATGGCAAGAAAAATTATGAAATACTGTCAGGGATCAGATGGAACAAAAGTCCATCCTTGTTTCATTTCCTAACATCGCATTACCAGCAGCCCGATCTCGAGATTCACATTTGGACACCGTAATAGGTAAAAAAAATTGCAAGCATGGCACGAAAAATTATAAAATAATGTCAGGGATCAAATGGAACCAAAGTCTATGCTTGTTTCATTTCCTAACATCGGATTACGAGCAGCCCGATCTCGAGATTTACATTTAGACAACTCAAGACATGAAACAAATGGCAAAAACGGCACGAAAAATTATGAAATAATATCAGGGATCAGATGGAACCAAAATCCATGCTCGTGTTATTTCCTAACATCGGATTACGAGCAGCCCGATCTTGAGATTCACATTTGGACACCTCAAGAGGTGATACAAATGGCAAGGATCGCACGAAAGGTTATAAAATAATGTCGGGAGTTAGATGGAAGCAACGGCCATGCTCGTTTGATTTTGTAAGATCGGATAAAGAGCAGCCCGATCGCGAGATTCACATTTAGACACTTTAACCCTTTGCGGGGCGGTGGGACATATACGTCCCACCTACATTGCCTCGTTCAAATACCTATATTTTGTATCCTATACGATGTACAACGCAGACCATAGGTGTTCTAGGATCCGTATAGGTCCCCACAACTATTTAAAATGGAAATTCGTTGTTAACAATTAAAGCTGAAAAAATCTGTTTTTTTGGGAAAAAATTAAGTCACGTGAACTTTTGGTCATTAACAATGTGATTTCATTACCTAGGTATATGTTTTTGGGGTCACTGATTACGAATCTGGTGTCAAAAACCACTTTTGACAGCTGCTAACTGTCAAAATAGCTATTAACATTCACAATATGTTAAGGATTCTCGAAAAAAAAAAACACAAATCCGATCGCATTTTCGTAATCAGCGACCCCAAAAACCATGAAATTGACTACAATTTTCAAAATTCGTCAAGAAGGAAAATGTGCCCCTCAAAGGGTTAAGAGGTGAAACAAGTGGCAAGCATGGCATGAAAAATTATAAAATAATGTCAGGGATCAGATGGAACCAAAGTCCATCCTTTTTTCAATTTCTAAAATCGGATTACGAGCAGCCCGATCTCTAGATTCACATTTGGACACCTCAAGAGCCGAAAGAAATGGCAAGAATGGCACGAAAGGTTATAAAATAATCTCAGGTATTAAATGGAACCAATGGCCATGCTTGTTCCATTTTCTAAGATCGTATAAAGAGCAGCCCGATCGCGAGATTCCAATTTGGACACTTTAAGAGGCGAAGCAAACGGCGAGTATGGCACGAAAAATTATATCAAGTCGATAACAAGTCGACAACAAGTTGACGACAAATCGACCACAAGTCGACAACAAGTCGACAACAAGTCGACCACAAGTCGACAACACGTCGACAACAAGTCAACCACAAGCCGACAAAAAGTCGACAACAAGTCGACCACAAGTCGACAACAAGTCGACTACAAGTCGACATCAAGTCGACAACGCGCCGACAACAAGCCGACAACAAGTTGACCACAAGTCGACAACAAGTCGACAACAAGTTGACCACAAGTCCACAACAAGTCAACCACAAGTCGACACCAAGTCAAAAGCAAGTCGACCACATGTCGATAACAAATCGACAACAAGTCCACCACACGTCGACATCAAGTCGACCACAAGTCGACAACAAGTCGACCACAAGTCGACAACAAGTCGACACCAAGTCGACAGCGAGTCGACAACAAGATGACAAGACGTTAACAGCAAGTCGACAAGAATACAAACTATCACCAGATGATACTCTCGAACAAATTTACCCTGATGTCGTTTATCTTGCGCGAGCTAGCCATGGAAAAAAAGTCAAAATTGTATCAAATGTTGATAATATTATCAATTTTTTCGAGATTCTAAATGTTAATGAAAATGTTTCCAAATTTCTTGGTAAATATTGTTTGAAATTTATGTGTTAGCACTTTTAATATTTGTAAAACTGTTCTCCACTTTATAAGCTTTCTCTCAATACGCTTATTTCACTTTTTATCCCATTTCCACTTTTTAAAATAATATCACAGCTTTTTTTAAAGTTTTTCGTATTTTTTAACATCACTTTCCAAACACTACGGCTTGGCATGGGTGTGGGGTCCGAGGTCCCCCAGAAAGAACTATAAGTACGGATCGTGGAGAGATTGGGTAGAAGGCCTAGGTAGCTCAGTGGTCAGAGCACTCAACCGGCAATCGAGAGGGCCTGGGTTCGAATCCCAGTCTAGTCACCCGAAGCCTAAATTTTTCTGCGATCTTACAATTGGGGGCTCAACCGGGATGGGGGTACTTCCACCTACGGAAGACGATGAAGCGACTGGAATGACACAAGACGAAGTGTTCTTACATGTAAGACGGACATGTGAGGGCACATGTCATTCCAGGATGGCCGAATGTGGGGTGCGAGGTCCCCCAGAAAGAACTATAAGTACGGATCGTGGAGAGATTGGGTAGAAGGCCTAGGTAGCTCAGTGGTCAGAGCACTCGACCGGCAATCGAGAGGGCCTGGGTTCGAATCCCAGTCTAGTCACCCGAAGCCTAAATTTTTCTGCGATCCTACATGGGTGCGAGAGAGATAGCTGAAAATACGTTTCTCTCTGTCATTTCGTTCAACTCTCATTTCGGGCCAAGCGACTTAATCTCACATCACTGACATAAGCTTCGACAGCCGTGAGCCAAGGCAAAGCTTATGTGACGAAACTTCACGCGGCACACTTCTATTTCACCTTTTCGAATAAAAACACATTAAAATGCAACTTTTAACATTTTTTTTCTCCATGCGATCTGCGTCAAAAATAATTTACCACTAGCGGTTTCTTTTCAGAATTAAATAATTTTCATGTTTCAAAAATAAAAATTAACTCGACATTTTTTTCCGTCATGACCATTTTCCTGCTGTAAAAACTATAATCATCACATTCACACCGTATTTTTTTTTAAATCGGGCTTTAAAAACCATTCAATAACCGCACCCGAAAAACCCCGATATCACCACCAAAAACCCTCAAAAAAATACCGTCCACATCATAGTAGTCACGCTGTATATGTGTATGATATGTATACGTTTATGATAGACTTATATTATACGTATATTATACGTATATTGAGTATATATTGTGGTGCTATTTAACTGATGTAGTAAAAGAATTTTATATACGTATTGTAACGTTCCATCTATCGAAACCGGCTATAACCGGATTTCGATCAGGCAATGACTCAGACAGAGAACGAGCTATAAACCAGCATAAGCCGGATAAAACCGGTTATACACGTGAGACGCGGGCCGCACGAGGCGTATATAAGACCAAGCGAACAGCGCTCTGGACCTTCATTTCCAATCCAACTCTCCTGCCGTACGCTTTGTATCGTAGCAAGACAAATAGGCTTTCCCAAGCCCTTTTGCCTTTAATGAGCCCGCATAATCGCTTTTGGCCCTCATAAACTCTTGACACAGCCCAGGTCACTCTTGAGAAAGCCCATCTCACTCACCTAGAAAAAACATACCCAATCCTATCCTCCTTTCTTGTGAGCTCCCAGGATCGTTCCTGGCCCTCTCAAGAAAGAACCTGAAATCACAATAAAGAGCTCCCAACATTGCAGTTGGCCCTCTCTATCTCCTCAAATACGTCATATCCTCCTTTCTTGCGAGCTCCCAGGATCGCACCTAGCCCCCTCAAGAAGGAATCCTCAAAAAAAAATCCACGATATAGAGCTCCCAACATTGCAGTTGTCCCTTTATATCTCCTAAACACATCCTCTTTTGATCTTGCGAGCCCCCAGGATTGCACCTGGGCCCTCACAAGAACAAAAATCCGTCGAAACCAGATCACCTAAAATCTAACATCTTAAAATACCAGAATAAAGAGCCTCCAGCATCGCAGTTGGCCCTCTTTATCCGGTTACAATTTTGCCTCCTCTTTTGCGAGCCCCCAGGATTGCACCTGGCCCTCTCAAATAGGAATCGTTAAGGACTTCAAAAGTAATTTTGAGCGAGGGTCTCCAAAATCACCAAAACTATTTATTAAGTCAACCACAAACCTTAGAAAAAGAAATCAAACGTAAGCGCCAAGCAAATAGCCAATTTAGCCTACAAAGGGCAGGCGAAGCCCCTACCTAGTATACGATCACATGAAAAGTGACCAATACTCTTATTAAATAAAATAATCAACCTTACAAAAGAAAATAAAACGTCAGTGCCAAGCAAAAAGAAAGTTAGTCTTTAAAGGGCAGGCAAAGCCCTTACTACATACACACACACACCAACACACACACTCACACACGCCAGAAGTCACTTTTCAAACACTCATATCAGAACACTAGAAAATATCAATATTTGTACTAAATAAAAATAATAAAGAACAATTATCGTCCTATGATGATGATACATGGGTTGACCACCTCCTCGAGAGCGTAACCAACCCAGAAAACCGAGGACTTCAAACAATTAAAAAAATAGAGTCGCACACGATAAAAAGGAAATTCCAACACCCAGGTGTTTAGTAGAACGGGCCCAGAGTCGAACTTACGCAATCAACATAAGTAACCAATTAAAAACACACACAAACATTAAACACACACATAAACAAGAGGTTTAACGTTTCAGTACATTTTACGTATACTATACAATAAGATTTGACATCAAATTATATACATATGTCGCATTCCACGTCAACTCAGCCACCCCGTTTTTTTTATTGTCTCGAAGAAATTATTCAGTATGGGCATTTCAAAGGAAAATATATCCATGACATTTTACCAAAATTTCATCCCCCCACTATTGTTGGTTCTCGAGATAATGATTAATGAAGTCTCAATTTTATAAAAATCATAACTTCGTAACTACTGATCGGATTTAAACGATTAAAAAAAGAATCTTTTTTATTTTTTTTGCCCTTTTCGAAAAAAAATATGTCATCATCGGATAAAAGCTTATTAGACAGTTTTCGGGGTAAATGAACAAAAAACAATTTTTTCCTCGTCACTGATGCCTTGTTCCATTTTGAAAAAATCCTGCGGAGTTGTGTATTGCCTCCCTCTATCAGAAAAAAAATACTGAGTAGAATTCCGATTGGCCCTTTCGTGGAAAAAAAAAATCGAAAAATTTCCCCGCAAACTGTCTAATGAACTTTTCTCCAATGACGGCATATTTTTTTTCAAAAAGGGCGAAAAAAATAAAAAAGATTCTTTTTTTAGTCGTTAAAATCCGATCACCGTTACGAAGTTATGATTTTCACAAAATTGAGAATTTATTAATCATTATCTCGAGAACCAACAATAGTGGGGGGACGAAATTTTGGTAAAACTTCATGGATATATTGTACTTTGAAATGCCCATACTGAATAATTTTTTCGAGACCAAAAAAAAAAACGAGGTGGCTGAGTTGACGTGGCTGCGTTGAAGTGTCGTATTCCACGTTAACTCATCAGCCACCCCTTTTTTTTTGTCTCGAAAAAATTATTCAGTATAGGCATTTCAAAGTACAATATATCCATGACATTTTACCAAAATTTCATCCCCCCACTATTGTTGGTTCTCGATATAATGATTAATCAATTCTCAATTTTGTAAAAATCATAACTTCGTAACGGCTGATCGGATTTTCACGATTAAAAAACGAATCTTTTTTATTTTTTTTGCCCTTTTTGAAAACAAATATGCCGTCATAAAAGAAAAGTTCATTAGACAGTTTTCGGGAAAATTTTTCGATTTTTTTTTTTCCACGAAAGGGCCAATCGGAATTGTACTCAGTATTTTTTTTCTAATAGAGGGAGGCAATACACAATTCCGCAGGATTTTTTCAAAATGGAACAAGGCATCAGTGAAGAGGGAGAAATGGTTTTTTGTTAATTTACTCCGAAAAACGTCTAATGAGCTTTTATCCGATGATGAAATATTTTTTTTCGAAAAGAGCAAAAAAAATAAAAAAAGATTCTTTTTTTAATCGTTTAAATCCGATCAGTAGTTACGAAGTTATGATTTTTACAAAATTGAGACTTCATTAATCATTATCTCGAGAACCAACAATAGTGGGGGGATGAAATTTTTGTATAATGTCATGGATATATTTTCCTTTGAAATGCCCATACTGAATAATTTTTTCGAGACAATAAAAAAAACGGGGTGGCTGAGTTGACGTGGAATGTCCCATATATTATATGTATAAGGAACATCTACTTGACGATAAAAACGAAGCCAACTGCATTGCTGTCAAAATCGCGTATTATATACGTATATTGGACGTGTGTTTTTCAACAATATCTCCATGGAATTTTGTACATCTCATATACGTATAATATTCGTTCATTATCTTTTGGTTGTAATTCCCGGATCTTAAGCTATAATTATACTTGGTGGGGGCACCTGCCTTGCCCTATCGGGCTTAAGGCTCCCTTCATACACTGGGCACATAGTTTTTCTGTTTATTTACGGAACTATTAGTTTCTGTTGATTTCGCAACCTCTTCGATACCGGCCCAGTATAGTTGGGAGAACCAACAATTTTAGGTGTGTTTCGAACCACCGAGCTCGCAGAAAAAGCATTTGGAAAAATCCATTGGTGCCGGCTGCGGGATCGAATCCTGGCCGCCTGCGTGGCAGTCCAGAGTCGGACCAACTGGGCCACTGCTCGCTAAGCTATAATTATATATAAATACATATAAATATATATATTTAATGTAATTTAATGTACATGCGTGCATTGAAAATTATATGTATTTATATATAATTATAGCTTAAGATCCGGGAATTACAACCGAAAGATAAAGAACGAATATTATACGTATCTGAGATGTTCAAAATTTCACGGAGATATTGTTGAAAAACACACGTCCAATATACCTATATAATACGTGATTTTAAGAGCAATGTAGTTGGCTTCGTTTCTATCGTCTAGTAGATGTTCCTTATACATCTAATATATGTATATAATTTGATGTCAAATGCTTATTGTATAATGTACGTAAAATATACGTATATCACGTATACATATTATATACATGTATATTTGTAATTTATGTATATTAGACGTCAGTGATCCATATGGGGTATATACAAGTGGATAGCTAAATTCTCACAATTGAAATATATTTTATAACACTTTATTTACATTACATGATGTATACTATATAAATACATTGTAACACAAAGATCGCGCGCAATAAGTTTTGCGCGCGACAAGTTATGGAATTTTTAGAATTTTGGATCCACCATATTGGATTCGCCACATTCAATTTTGTAATTTGTCCAAAAACTGACATGGTTATACTAAATAAAGGGTTGAAGACGCGACCACCACCATCCCTTGAGTAGCTCCTAACATACAACTGAACAAGTGTTCTCTGGCGTGTCAAATACATGTTATGAATTACCAAAGTTCATAACCAGTCGATAGCGTAGTGGGTAGCGTGTTAAAAAGATAGGTAGGATAAGTAGGTAGGTTGCAGGTTCGAGTCCCCGTCGAAGCAGAATATAATTCTATCGAGAAACCCGTGTAGAATTTGTTTTATTTTTTTCAGTGTAACTCTTCTAAGACCTATGACAACGACAAAATGCGTATGGAACCGTTTTACCGGTAATGTTTTTCATTTTTGTTTATATTTTTAAAAAAATATTATTGTGCTGTGAGGGTTGATTTGATGTATTTTCGACGTCCTACATACGTCATTTTTTTATGTATTTTCGATGTCTTATATACGTCATTTTTTTATGTATTTTCGACGTCTTATATACGTCAAATATAATAATATTAGCCGGACATTAAGCTCTTCAGTATACGTACTAAATACGTCTCAGGGCCGGTTTCTTCACCTCTAGTTATATTCTGGTTAGAGTTATCTACCAGATAACCCATGCTAAAAGCATAGGATATCTGGTGGATAACTCTAACTGGAACGTAACCAGAGGTGAAGAAACCGGCCATTACAGACGTCGATGGCGACGTCGTATATACGTATATTAGACGTCAGTGCTCTATCTGGGTATTGATGCATCATTTGGATCACATCGTTCAAACTTTTATAGCCCGTGAGGAATGAATCCTTTTTTATTCGTATAAAAGCATTTCGTATATTTAAGTGAAAAATGGATATAAAAATTAAATGAAGAGAATAAAGTATGGATTATTATTATTCGAATAATAACAATCGGACCACTCTGGCGAACCCGTATAACTCTTCCCCTGCCACCTCTCCCCACCACTTCCTCCACCACGCTCCGAAAGAGGCTCCAGCGTGGGGGAAAGTGGAGGGGATAGGAGGAAGGGTCGCCAGAGTGGTCCACTTACTACTGACGATACGTTCACTTGATAGATTCAAATGACAGATCGTGATCGAGTTTAATTTTGAGGTTTCGCGATGCGTTTATTCAGCAGAAGCGAATATGTGTGACAGCTGAGATATACGCGTAATCCATAATATTTCAATTACGAATGTGAATTACGAAGTTAAAACGTTGAAAAACATGGAAATATATTTTCTTTAATTAGAAAAGTTACTAATACACATTAGTCGTCCAATTTTGATTAAATAGTGAAAAGAATCAGCGTTGAAAACAATTATATGTGATTTAAAAAAATTCAGTTTATATGAAAGAAAAGCAATTTTAGGAATGAATAATTTTTTAAATAAATTGTACTCGATATCTTAACTAATAAGTTTTGGAAAAAATCCACACATTGGTCAAAATGTCGGACACTGTTCGTCTCAAACCTGTGAGTCATGTCATGTCATGTCATGTCATGTGATGCATGAGGATTGTTGATAAAAAAACGAGAAATCGTTTTCGTGAAACGAAATCGAAAAACGTTATTCCTCATCATGGAAGATTTTTTATTAGTAATATCATATAAATAATAATAATAATAATAGTAATAATGTGGGAGTTTTACTTGCACACGCCCCCTTTGAGGTTTTCACAAGGGTGGGGATCCGTATTTTTTGCAACGTCTTTCAACTCTTACAACTCCGACATTATTATCACTACCGATCTTCCTCTGCCTCCGCGATCTTACGTCTGCAGCCGCATCGTTTTCCTCTTTCACCCTGTATCGCATTCGTCGTAGACGGAGGAAAACTGTATAAAACCTTCCGTCGATACAGGTCGTACCTACCTACCCTTCTGGTGGCCACGCGAGTAACCTCAAGCGTGGTCTCCCCAGGCGCCCTGGGCAGATTCCTCCTGTGCTGCGATACAGTGGGTAAGTCAGTGCATGGCTAAGCGGCCACCTTGCGAGCGATAAAAGCCGCTATGGGAGTCCTCCAAAGCCGTACCCCAACCACCCATTTATCGCAGAAAGGGTATTCGGCCGTATATTTATTACGGTGGACTCCGTACTACCGAGATCGCAGAAAAACATAGAACATTTTTTCCGTTTGTGTCGGCTGTCAACTCAAATCCAGGTCCGCTGAGTGCGAACCCAGAGCCTCACCCACTGAGCCACTGCGCTCCCCAATAATAATAATAGTAATAGTAATGGTAATGACTATTATTCTTATTCTTGTTATTATGATGATTATTCTTATAATTATTATTACGATGATCCTTACTATTATTAGTGTTATTTGACCAGCATTAATGCACTAAGGCACGTCGAGATTTCTTTCGCCTCTGGTTGCTTGAATTTATCCTACGAGAAATTGATGACGTCTGGGGGCTTATCACGGTTCTCGAGTGAGCGTACTCACTTTCCGTATTCTCATCTCACGTGAGTGTGATCACCCAATCACGGAGTTCAGGGGGTCGATTGTGTATCTTTCATGTGAAAACATTCACCTCGTCCTAGCGTTCTTATTGGTCTGCGGTGTTTAGTCAGCCAATAAGAATGCTTCGACGAGGTGAATGTTCTCACGTGAATGATACACAATCGACCCCTTTGAGTTAAAATGTGAGATCACTACGACATTTCCGGTTGCGATCTCTAGTGCTCTCACATTTTTACGACGCTGTCACTACGCAACCTCACCATCATATTCCTCGTGTCACCATAATTTTTAATTTATCGAAAGTGAGGTCAGCGTTATTATCAAAATCACCAAACATCAAAATGAACGTGACAGAAAAACAAAAAATTATTTTACTGGATTACATGAGGCGCAATCTCGATTTCGCGAGAGGCCGCTTACGTTATAATACTGGAAATAAAAAAAATGTGAGTATATTACACACCGATATACATCACCGATGTATATACATTCCTATCATCAGAAATTCCTGAAATGATTATTTTGTTTACGTAGGATGATATGTGGTGTACTGTGAGTAATTCATTGAATGCTATTGCCAATAGGCCACAAAAACAGCCGAAAGAGTTGAAAAAGGTACGTACAGGTGATAAATTATATTTACTTAAGTGGTGAATTCATCGACTAACTAGATGATGTCCGTATTAAAATAGACGTGGAGAGACTGTAAGGGAAATGTATTAAAGAAGTGTTCAAAAAATGAAAGTTACGCTGGTGGTACCGGCGGGGGCTCACTAAAAGTGCTTCCGCTAACGCAATTAGAAGAGACTCTGCTGGAACTGATAGGTCCGAAGTCAACTGGGTTGGAAAATGTTCCCTAAGGAAGAAGTTTTGAAAGGGCAATGCCAACAAAAATCCCACAAAATGAAAATCTTATCCCCGAGGGAGGATCATTTGATAAGTTGAATCGCAAAAATTTTTCCAAGAGGATCGCTCAAGATGTGGAAAACGGACCTTATCATTATGTCAAAAATAAAATAGTATAATATGCATAGTAATGTCATAATTATCAATATAATAATTAATTTTTACACAGATTATAATTACATTTTAAGCTATGTACTCCTCTATCGGCTGCACGCAATGACATGTTAAAAACGCAGACTAATATTCCATCAACATCTGAAATTGAGCTAAATACCAAAAATCATTGCCCAAAAAGCATCTTGGAAACCAGATGGATACACCAAAAGAAAGTATCAACCTCGTATTAATTTTCATCATTTCAAATTATATAGATATCAAAAAATTTTGGAATAGAATATGACATTCCGAAACGATAAACTTGTATTTAAATTTTCATATTCTTTCAGCTACGAGTAAAGGCAATCGGAGAAATACAAATCAAAGTAATGCCTCGACAGCTGTGCAGTTGATGCGGCAGAAAATTGATTTCTTAAAACAGCAAATGGTCGCAGATGAAAGGTTTCAAAATCGCATAATCGAAATTGAAGAAGAAAAACTGGAAATACTGAAAAAACAAATGAACATGAGAGGATAAATGTTTGAATATCTCCAGAATGCTCTTCCAGAGATCAAAGATTTGTTAAGGCGCTGTATCACACCCAGAAAAATTTCGACGTGGCCTCGGTCGGTCGCGGTAGCGCAGTTGCCACTGCCTACCGCTAGATGTCCCGGTGCATGACTTCTATTATATCGATTCCTCGTGTTGCGACGAAGCATCGAAGGCGAATAGTAGCCGTCTGCCGGGGCATCTGGGCCCTTACATACTATAGTGCGTGTATATGTGTATACAGATATCCAGCGGCTTGCTGTCGACCGCTGCGCGCGAATCAGCTGTATTATCTTGCAATGAATATTGCACTCGTTTCTCGCTCTATAAAGAGCAGCAATTGCCAATAAATAATATTTATCGTTTTGACAAATATTTTTCAATTTTCTCAGCCAATTTTCTCCTGAGCAAGTTCAATGAGCAAGTTCAATGAGTTCAATGACCTGCAAGCAATAGTGATATTGCTTGATCCTCACAGTCTGCAAACAGCGGTCGAGCAACGCGCATTGCTCGATTCTCGCTCTAATAAGAGCGGTGAAAACTTAAAAATAATTTAGACTATTCAGAAATAATGTTTAAATAATCTCCGTCGTTTTTTATCGACAGGTAGGTTTGACGAGAGTCAAACACACGAGCACCGATTATTGCTCGATTCTCGCTCTGACAAGAGCGATGAAAACTTATAAATTATTAAGACTATATAAAAATAATGTTTAAATAATCTCCGTCGTTTTTTATCGACGGGTAGGTTTGACAAGAATCAAACACACAAGCACCGATTATTGCTCGATTCTCGCTCTGACAAGAGCGGTTTTTGCTAAGAAATAATAATAATTATTATTTAAACGAATTCAGGTGAATTCGCTGCTTTGATTTTAATCGACGGACGAGTTTGACTAGCGTCTAACTCACGAGTAACGTACGTTCCTCGATTCTCTCGCTCTGAGGAGAGCGGTGAAAATTTATAAATAATTGAGACGATTTAAACAAATTCAAATTTCCTCCGTTGATTTTTGTCGACCGATAAGTTTGGCGAGAGTAAAATTCACGAGTAACGGATGTCCGATGTAGTCGCACGCCCTAAAACACTGGCAAAACTGTGAGACTATAGTGTGCGGCTGTGCGGACGTTCGCTGGTTCTCTTACGTGCCCCTCCATACTTTTTCGGAAGGAATACTCTTACGTCCCTACATGAACCCACACGGACGTGCGCACATTGTTTTATTATCGATCGCGAATGCGAGCACGTGTCCCAGACCCACGACAACTACGACGAATTCCAAAGCGCTTTGTTTACATTGTAGCGCAGCAGAAAATATTTTTCACAGCAGAACATCTTTTCTTTTCGGACAAATATAATATATATAGGATATGGGGTATTCGACCTCTAGTTGAGACATATTATCTGTAATGCTCACCTTTTCCGATTTAGTCTTCAAATTTTTATTTTTTTATTAGTACCCTGAGACTATTTTTCCAGATTCGTTCAAGCCCTTTTTTGAGAATTTTAAAAATTCGAATTTTCAAAAATTTTAAACACTCGAGGATATGGACACGTTTAAACTGCTTGATAACATTGCCTCCCAGAACGTCTTGAAATTTCGTCAATTTTTTCACATCTTTAATCGTTCTCGGGATATGCTAATATTACTTGATTCTCGCTCTGATCAGAGCGGTTTCTGCTAAAAAATTATTATTATTATTCAGACAAGTTCAACCAAATTCTCTACGCCAATCTTGATGGACAAACGAGTGTGAAGAGCGTCAAAGTCACGAAGTCACGAGCAACGTACGTTCCCCGATGCTCTCGCTCTGATCATATAAGATTATTTAAACGAATTGGTTGAATTATCTTCGTCATTTCTTATCTCCCGGTCATTCTTCCGTACGTCTAACGTTCATCTCTCTCTCTCTCTCTCTCTCTCTCCCTCGCTCTCCTCTCTATCGCTCTTCTCTCTCTTATCTCGCTCTCTCTCGCGGCCACATCGCATGCTTCCGTCTGCTACACATGAAGCCGTTTGCTGTCGACCGCCACGTGGTTGCGATATACGCTGCTCACGTCAGCTGTATTGTTGCGTAGGCTATTCAATAAAATTTTCATAAAAAATTAATATTCATTTAAAATAGAAATTAAAAAAAAAATTATTTTCAAAAAATTCAAATGAATTTAACTAATTTGAACGTAGGCAAGATTTACATTCGTTTCTCGCTCTACAACGAGCGGTAACTGCCAATAGATAATAATCATTCTTGAAGAAAATACGGACGAATTCATAAAAAAAAATATGTATGTATGTATATATTTATTGTCTCCCTACCGGGTTACAAGATTTTTTAAAAAGGTTATCTCCTTTTTACATCTTTTACATCCTTTTTTCTCCTTACCTACTATTACACTCTATCACATTCTTTTCACATATCCCATTCCATCTCTCTCCTCTCTCATCCATCCATTCTCATTCTCATCCTCCGCTCGCTTGTCTCGCTCGCCTCGCTCGCACCCCGCACGCCTCGCTCGCTTGCCCGCCTCGCTCGCTCGCTTTACCCGCACGCTCGTCTCTCTCCCTCCTTTCCTCTCCACTTGCTCTTTTCTTTCCGTTCTCTTAACCTACTCTTATTCTACCGCCTGTCCCCCCTCGCGCCGACTTCCGTTTCGTCTCTTTCACTCCAATCCTTCTTTCACACCTGTTCTCTCTCCCTTTGCCCCTCTTCTATTCCTACTTCCCCTCTGGTCCTCTGCAGCTCCTTCATGCATTCCTCCCCCCCTCCCCCTTCATCCAGAATCTCTCTAATCTTCCCCCCGATCCCCCGCTCGTCCCCCTCGGCCCCTCTGCACCTCTCTAACACGTGCTCCCACGTCTCCTCCTCCCCCCCCACATACTCTACACACTTTATCCTCCTCCCTCTCCCAATACCTACCCTCTCTCATCTCATTCCCTATTCTGAACCTTGCTATCCTTTTATATCTGTCTTCATTCCATTCCATCTTCAGATACTTGGTAATCCCCTCTATTCCTATCTCCCTATACCACCTGTTATATTTTGATCTCACTATTTTCTTTCTTCTCTCCCTTTCCTGTCCTCTGCGATCCTCTTTTTCTATCTTCTCGTATCCTCCGTCTCCCTGTTCTTCCTCTTGTTCCCTCTCTCCTGCACCCCTTTCTAAGAACCCTTTACTCCCCTTCTCCCAGCTCGATATATCCCCCTCCCTCCCCCTTCTCCACTCCCTTATCTCTTCCGAGCACGCCCTCACCAATTCACTCCCCTTCCCCTTCCTCAGCTTTTCTTCTAATTTCCACGCTCTTCTTCCTGCCCTCGTTCTCAGCTTGTCCCTCTTTGCCTCCTCCCTCACCATATATCCCGGTGACCTCCAGTCTATGCCCAGCGTCCATCTGATATATCTTTCCTGCACCCTCACTATTTCCTCCCTTTCCTCCCAACCCCATATCTCCGCCCCGTATCCCATCACTGTCCACACCAGTGTGTCAAACAGCCACATCCTTCTCTCCCATTTCTTGTCAAACTTCCTCCTTCCTATCCTCCATACCTGTCCTTTATATGTGCTTCCTGCCCCCCATTCTTCTTAAATACATACTCCAGGTATTTAAATTCTTTCACCTCCTCTATTCTCTTCCCTTTCCATCTCCAATTCCCCCTTTTGTATCGCCCTCCCCCCTTTCTAAATCTCACGATCTTAGTTTTTCCCAAATTCACTTCCAATTTCCTTTTCTCAAAATACTTCTCCAATCTCCTAATCATACTTTCCATCTCCTCCTCGTTTTCCGCCACCACCACCACATCATCTGCATATGCCAACGAGCAAATCCTCCATTCCCCTACTTTTACTCCTCCCCACCTTCCCTTCTTCAGCTCTTCCTCCATATCCGCCGTCAACATATTAAATAATATGGGGCTCATCGAACATCCCTGTCTCACCCCTTTCGCCGTCCAGAATCCCTCTCCTATCTCTCCCCCTACCTTCACTCTACTTACTGTCTCTCCGTACACCTCTTCTATCCTCTCCCTCAGTCCCTTTCTCACTCCTCTACTCTCCAATGCCTCCCACAGAACCCCCCTGTCCACCGAATCAAACGCCGCCTTCAAATCCACAAACAACGCCACCAACTTCCCCTTCGTTTTTTTGACCTGTTTACTCACCAAATAATTCAACACATATACGTTGTCAATTGTCCCCATCCCCTTTCTAAACCCTGTCTGATTCGGCGGTATCGATCCTCTTTCCTCCACTTCCTCCTCCAGTCTCCTCCAGTCTCTCATTAAAAAAAAATGTATTGCTTCAACAAAATACATCAACAGGCAAGTTTGGCGAGTGTCAAACGCGAGCACCGGATGCTGCTCGATTCTCGCTCTGGAAAAAGCGGTTATAGCTAAAAAAGAATTATTATTTGAAAAAATTACGTTACAATTTTTACGTCAACTTTCATCGAAGGACAAGGTTGACGGAACTTACAAGCAACTTTCTTGCTGGATTCTCGCTCTATAGAGTGGAGTGACAACGTACAATTAGGATATATAAATAAACTTTAAAATTTCAAAATCATAATATTTCAATTAATTTTCATAATATTATAGTAAATATATTACATATTTCCGTCACCCTGGTTTAGTCTAAAGTTGACAGAAACAAAACAATGCAATAATTAAATTGGACCCTTTTTCGGGTATAAATTGAAAAATATCGATCCTAAACCAAAAATAATAATGATTAAAGATTAACGAAATTTTATTCTCAACAACTTTGGTCCTAATCGTATTTTTCTACGATCGATATTTTTCCTTCTTCTGGTTACCAACAATATTTGGTTTCCTATATACAAACTTGAGAATATCAATCGTAGAGAAAAAAGATAGAAAAGACGGAAGTTGTAGGAAATACAATTTTCTTCCAATTTAGTTATTACTAGATATATCTCGTTTATTTTCAACTTTACTCTAAAAGTGGTAATAACTGAGCAGGAAGCAAATTTTAGTTTTACACAACTTCGATTTCCGTCTTTTTTCTCTACGATTGATATTTTTATGTTTGTAGGAAACCAAATATTTGAGGTACCACTGGTAGGTAAAATATCGATTGTAGAAATTAAAATACAAGCTCAAGTTGTAGCTAATAAAATTTGCTTCTACTTTGATAATTACCATTTTTTGTCTAGGATCGATATTCTTCGTATACCCGAAAAAGGGTCCAATTTCATTATTGCAGTATAATCTCGTTAATTTTGAACTTTACACTAAAAGTGGTAATAACTAAATTGGAAGCTAATTTTATTTCCTACAACTTCGATTTTCATCTTTTTCCTCTAAGATTGATATTTTCAAGTTTTCAGGAAACTAAATATTGTAGGTAACCAAAAGTAGGAAAAATATCGATCGTGAAAAAAAGATGACAGCACGAGTTGTAGAGAATAAAATTTGGTTCTACTTAGATCATTACCATTTTTTGTCTACGATCGATGTTTTTCCATCTATATCCGAAAAAGAGTCCAATTTATTTATTGCATTATCTCGTTTATTTTCAATTTTACACTAAAAGTGGTGATAACTAAACGGGAAGAAAATTTTATTTCCTACAACTGGTTTTAAGGAAACAAAATATTTTAGGTAAACGAAAGTAGGAAAAATATTCATCATAGAAATTTTACAGAATCGAAAAAAGAACAAAAAAGTTCCTGTGCAGTTATTTCTCAGAGCCATAGTTTAAAAGCCACAAATTGCCAATTTTCAAATCTGCAGATATGCAGATATTTTCAGGGCCACAAAAACAAGATACAAGCCCAAGTTTAGAGAATGAAATTTACTTCAACTTTGGTGATTGCTATTTTTTCTCAACGATCGATATTTTTCGATTTATACCCGAAAAAAGGTCCAATTTAATGATTGCATTATCTCGTTTATATTCAACGTTACACTACAAGTGGTAATAAATTAACTGGAAGAACATTTTATTTCCTACAACTTTAATTTTTATCTTTTTTCTGTATGATCGATATTTTTAGGTTTGTGGGAAACCAAATATTGTAGATAACCAAAAGTAGGAAAAATATCGAATGATAGGATACGAGGCCAAGTTCTAGACAATAAAATTTGCTTCTACGTTGATCATTACAATTATTTGTCTAAGGTCGATATATTTCGATTTATACTCGAAAACGCGCCGAATTTAATTATTGCAGTATCTCGTTTATTTTCAACTTTACACTGAAAATGGTAATAAATAAACTGAAAGCTAATTTTATTTCCTACAACTACGATTGTCATCTTTTTTTTCTACGATTGATATTTTTAAGTTTTTAGGGTTTATATTGTAGGTCACTAAACGTAGGAAAAATATCGGTTGTAGAAAAATAAGATGACAACCAGAGTTGTAGAGAATAAAATTTGCTTTCAATTTGATTGCCATTTTTCTCAGCGATCGACATATTTCGATTTATACGCGAAAAAAAGTCCAGTTTAATTATTGCATTATCTCGTTCATTTTCAACTTACATTACAAGTGGTAATAACTAAACTGGAAGCTAATTTTATTTCCTACATTTTTAATTTCCATCATTTTTCCCTACGATTGATATATTCAAGTTTTAAGGAACCCAGGAACTTTTTTCGGATACAAATTGAAAAATATCGACCCCCGACAAAAATGGTAATGATCAAAGTAGAAGCGAATTTTATTGTCTACAACTTGGGCTTGTAAGTAGAAAAACAGTACCGGTTCTAACTCAAGATCCCTACCCTGACATTTACCGACATTTTTTAGCTCAGACATGAATCACTTAGCCGAGACCCGAACCCGGGGGACGGGGGTTATCTTTAAGAGCCGGAATGCACGGAGCCGATCGGAGGGGGGGGGGGGTCTCTAGCAACCGGAGTGGGTCGAGGCATTGACGAGGTGAGGGGGGAGGGGGGGCTAGCTTTGAGGGTGGTATTAGAATGTCGCTATTTCTGACAGCTGCAGTGCAGCTTGTCTTTCATGCTGGCATTTGAGTGTTGTTATCTCTAACAAGTAAATAGCGGGCCGGAGCGTTAGACCTTTCAACCACACACGACGACGCTACCCTCCTGGGCCAGTGCGTCTGTTTGTCGCAACCTTATCACTGGTCATAAATAATTTTTGGTTATTGTGCTAAGGGTCAGACCGCAGTCTGGAAAAGGCCAAACATGAGGTCATAAAATCTTAGAGGCGCCTATGATAGTGTCTCGCCGGTCCTCGGCACCTGAAGGAATAACATCGAAATGCCCCTAACAGGTATTCTTCTGACCGAATTTATATAAGCGTTTCCCTATCACTGACTGGTTCGTGAGTAGATGTAGCGCAGGGTGCTGCGGCAGATCTTTTTTCAAACTGTAATGAAATTGTGACGAAGAGGAGATTGAAAGTATGGAAAAGCACGTTCGATTCAATACTCGAGCTCAAATTCATGTGATTTATGCATGGGATTATGCGTACAGAGCCGCTCACCGAGGTTGGTGGGAAGAAGTTGCACGTGATCGTGAGCGATTTAGATTAAGAATTGAAAAATGCGGCAAACTGATTGAATCTGTATTGACGGAGAAAAAAATTTAACGGAAAATGGTATACTGATATGCGCCTTCGACGTGTTTCGACCTGTTTCGGGCCCTCCCATTACCTTCGAGAGCGGATGATGCCATCTTGCATGTCTGAACACGCTTGAGCCTGCAAAGTGTTTACATATTTTGACAAACCGCCGGAAAATGAGGCTTTGATTTTTATGGAATGCCGCTATGACGCGCTTAGTCACGTTCTTTCTATCAGCATGGACAGATATCCTGTCAGCGTTCTCGGGGCTAAATATCCGTGGGAATTATCAAGGGGTGATCTTGAGTATGACGAAGCCTATGCTTTTAAAATATTTTAGTCGATCAATTCACATGCTTCATGATCGTTTACCCGAATATCTTCGTGCAGACAGTGAAATTATGTCATATCTGCCTTGTATGGAACACTGGAATACGCCTCACATCATGACTCATATCGATGGCCATGCAGCCTCTGTACGGAATTGTGAAATGTGTCGCTCTAAAGTGTGGGCGGAGGAAAATGTGAAAAATTCTATTGGGTCCTAGAATTGAGAGTTGGTGGGGGTTTGGAATCCGGAAGGCATATATAAGCTCAACATGCACGCCTGAACTGCAACCGTTTACATGCAAGACAAGCAACGTGAGCTGAAAGAACGATTGCTCCTGCTTTTGAAAAATATTGAAGAAGTGAAAAATCGTATACGTTGGAGAGAGGATCTGGGATTCACCACAAACAGATTAAAAAATATATCAATAAGTCGAAATGGATTTCGCAAGTATCAACAAGGTGGGAATAATGGCGGAACTTTTGCCAACAAAAAAATTGGCTGAACTCTCCGTTCAGGCAGATCATCCGATCTCCGACCTGAGAATAGTCTAAACGAAATTCGGGAGGAGGATCGTGGCGGACATCACCAACGAATTCTCTGTATTCTTACCTGCAAGATTCGTGAAGGCGTTCGACGAGAATAAGGAAATATTCAAAGAGATGATTGACGCTGCGCATATAAATCAACTCTACATGAATTACTTCGGTGGGAAGTACAACAGCGTAGAATTCAAACGCATCTGACGCCATCAAACCATCAATCCAGCGCGCCTACTATGGGGTCGTGACTACGCGAACGATGGTGGCAATGAAAAAAGTGTTTGAATCCATAAGTGCATATTGTTGAAAAAGTGAAAAAAAACATTATAGATGACGTGTGGTGCGAAATGTATAAGTTGGATTGAAACCAAATATGTAAATCAATTTCCTATGGTTTATTTCATTAAAAAAACACACATATATTTTTCGATAAAATGTTTTCATTCATTTTTAAAATCCTGCGTTTACACAATGCCTTATGTACCAGCTCCTTAAAGATTTCACGTGTGCGTTGGCACAATTATATTTTGAGTCATGGGGATGATGAGAACATCCTTTATTGCTTGATATTTTCTGCAATGATGGACAATCGAGAGTTTCCATATCGACAATATGCGCCGATGAATCCGTGAATTGCGCTAACCATATCCTCTTCTCCAATCCCTTCACGTAGATGGTTCTAGCTTTTTTCAAGGTAGCTGGAATTATTGTTCTGGTGGCGTCATATGGTGTATCGCCTTCATTCCATCGTATTCCATGAAAATTTCGTTCGAGCCATGAATTACTTCGGTGGGAAATACAACAGCGTAGAATTCAAACGCATCTCACGCCCTCAAACCATTAAGCCATCGCGCTTACTATGGGGTCGTGACTCTACACGAACGATGGTGGCAATTAAAAAAGTGTTTGAATCGATAAGTGCACATTGTTGAAAAAGTAAAAAAAAACATTATAGATGACGTGTGGTGCGAAATGTATACGTTGGATTGAAACCAAATATGTAAAACAATTTCCTATGGATTATTTTATTAAAAAAACACACAAATATTTCTGATAAAATGTTTTCATTTATTTTAAAAATCCTGCGCTTACACAATGCCTGATGTACCAGCTCCTTAAATATTTCACGTTTGCGTTGGCACAATTATATTTTAAGTCATGGCGATGATGAGAACATCTTCTGTTGTTTGATATTTTCTGCAATGATGGGCAATCGAGAGTTTCCATATTGACAATATGTGCCGACGAATCTGTGAATTGCGCTAACCATGTCCTCTTCTCCAATCCCTTCACGTAGATGGTTCTAGCTTTTTTCAAGATTGCTCGAATTATTGTTCCGGTGGCATCATATGGTGTATCGCCTGCATTCCATCGTATTCCATGAAAATTTCGTTCGAGCCACGAATTCATCGTTTTGTACTTCGCTGGTAGAGAGTTACATAGCGTTGGAGATTCGAAGATAGCGAGGCCGAATGCAATCTATTGACAGGAAAAGGTGTTTTCCCGTATGACTATGTCAATAGTTGGGATCGAGGGGCTATATACTTGGATTTTGGGTGTACAGGCGACTTACAACTTCCAATGACTTCCAAAAACTTACGAAGTTTTCTAAAGACTTCCAAAGAATTCAAAAAATTCCAAAGCCTTCCGAAAAATTCAAAAAAAACTTCGAAAGACTTCTATAGACTTCTGAAAACTTCCGAAGACTCCGAAAGCCTCCAAAAGACGTTCAAATACTTCCGAAGACTTCCAAAGACTTCAAAAAACTTCCAAAGATTTTCAAAGACTTCCAAAGACTTCTAAAGACTATCAATTGCGTACTAAAAAAAATTCTTCGAAGACTTCCAGAGACTTCCAGAGCCTCCAAAAGACTTCCAAAGACTTCCGAAGAATTCCAAAAACTCCGAAAGACTTCCATAGAATTCTGAAAACTTTTAAAGCTTTCCAAAGTCTTCTAAAGACTTCCGAAGACATCCGAAGACTTCTGAAACCTTCCGAAGACGCCCAAAGCCTCAAAAAGACTTCCAAAGACTTCTCAAGATTTCCAAAGACTTCCAAAAACTTCCAAAGATATTAAAAGATTTCCAAAGACTTCCGAAGAATTCCAAAAACTTCTAAAGACTTCCATAGAATTCTGAAAACTTTAAAGGCTTTCCAAAGTCTTCTAAAGACTTCCGAAGACATTAAATGACTTCCGAAGACTTCTGAAACCTTCCGAAGACTCCCAAAGCCTCCAAAAGACTTCCAAAGACTTCCAAAAACTTCCAAAGACTTCCAAAGACTTCTGAAGACTATCCATTGCGTATTGACAACGCTATTGACAAAAGAAATATATATAATTCATTATCGAAACTTGCAGCAGTGTCTCAACTTGGGCTTGAAATTAAAGAAAATTCATAGAGTTTTAAAATTCCAACAGAAGCCATGGATGAAGCCATACATGGATTTAAATACTGGGTTGAGACAAAAAGCTACCAATGCGTTTTATAAAAACTTGTATAAACTACTCAACAATGCAGTTTTCGGGAAAACAATGAAGAATGCGAGAAAGCATCGAGAAGTAAAGCTTGTTACTGAGTGGGCTGGTTGGTACGGAGCTCGAGCTCTAATCGCTAAGGCTACTTTCCACAGCTGCACTGTATTTGACGATAACATGGCCATCATCGAGCTCAACAGAGCAAAGGTGAAATTTAATAAGCTATTGTATGCGGGGTTTTTAATTCTTGAATCATCAAAAATTTACATCTACGATTGCCATTATGAGTATATCAAAAAACTGTTTGGGCAAAAAGCTAAATTAATGTACACCGACACTGATAGTCTTATATATAATATTACAGTGCCTAATATATATGATGGTATGAAGCTCGACATAAACAAATTTGATACCTCCGATTATCCTGTTGACAATCCTTTTGGAATGCCTTTAGTGAACGAAAAGGTGTTAGGGCTAAAGAAGGATATAAATAATGGCCAGATCATGGAAGAATTCGTGGGCTTGCGCGCCAAACTATACGCTTACAAGGTTCGAGATGATGATGTGGAAAAAAGCGTGCTAAAGGTGTTCGAGGGTCCACGTTAAAAATAATCGGATTCAATGATTATAAAAATTGTCTTTTCCAGCATGAGAATCTTGTTAAAACACAAAATTTAATTCAGTCGAAGAAGCATGTAGTGCAAACTGTTAGGCAAAGAAAAGTCGCTTTGAGCTGGAATGACGACAAAAGAGTTCTCTCCGCTGATACGACTGATACTCTACCTTGGGGTTATGAGCGCAATACGAAATAATGTTAGTAGTTTAAAAAATAAATATAAAAAATTAAAAAAAAATTTTTAATGCGATAAGCTGGCGTGGTAAACTGTGAATGGTATGAAAACTGCGATTACATTGTATATGAACTAATAAAATTGATACGCTGGAGGAAAAAATCTATTAAAAAAAGATATATTGAAACCGACTTTTTCTCAATTAATATCCTGTCAAACAAAATAATCCTGTGAGAGATGGGATAGAAGGTGGCGATTGAAAAGAACAATAATGTTCATTTGTTGAAATATTTTATTACACATCAGATTTCCTTATCCACCCTAGTAGCAAAATGAAATGAGCCAGCGTTCAGGCTAACTGAAGGCTAACTAACTTTTAAGTTTACTACCTGCATCGAAGCGTAGCGAACAATTCATTGGGCAAATTGGCGTTAAATTAATAGAAGGAATTTGATTTTATGGAATAGCGTGAGACCAGCAGTTATTTCGGCCTTAAAGAGTGAAATTCCGTGTCTCACTCGCAAGCTCACTCGCCGGTGGTCGATAACAAAGGACTCGCAAGTGGCGTTGACGTGTCGCGGGGGCGTCTCGCTCGTGGCCGATCCGTGCATCGTTGGCCCAGGAGGGTTCGAGCGATACTTTGTTTATTACGCAGGCGAATATTCGCCATCATTATTCGTGGGAAATAGGGATGCCAACGGAGACATTGGGAATTGGACCAATATACAGCGTCACCCGCTCCGGTTGACTACGCAACCTTGGTGTTGCACCCTCCCCTACTGCCTTCTCAGTCGTCGTGGACCGTGAGATTCGGCGCCTCATTTAAGGGGATCTTTGGGACGGAGCCAGCAACGCGGTGCTGTTTTTCCTGGTGGCGTTTATTGTGGGCCCACCGCCTAATCAAGGGACGCTTTGATTATGCGAGGGAGGTCTCCCCCGTTGCTGGTAATCATCCACGGGATCCCAGGAGGAGGGCGATTGAGGGGCAGCATATCATAGCTGCGAGTAGAGGCTCGCACACGGTTTCGGTCGCGGGAGGGGTCGTTCCTTCGTCACCGTCACACGTCACTCAACGAAAAAAGCGAGAAAATTGAGGAAAGTAGGGAGATAAGAGACCGGCGGGGCGATGCGAGAGAGTGCGGCGCGCGAATCGAGGAGAGAGTGGGCCACCGAGGTAAGTCAATCGATTATTGAGAATCATTAGATCAGTCGTAATTTTTCGGGAGTCGAAAGAGGAGCAAAAAGTAGTGGTGCGTGCTTAAATACCGGACAGCGAAGGAACTCGGTGAGCCCAACTCTCCTCACGCTTATTTCTGCATTAATATTCGGAATTCTTTTCTCGTCTTGTCCATCATGTGTTAATTTTGAAGAGTAGCGACCACGTTCAATAGCGATAGTCTCGCGATCGTGGTCGTAAATAATTGTTTTTGAGTATTTAAGGGAGTTGGAGTAATTGAGAATGGAGAATTTGACTAGAGAAATGGGCGAGAAGAGAATTCCTCCGAACTGGTCTGAACGATTAAGTGTCGAATTTATTGAATCTTTTGCCTAAGCGGTTTACTCTGGTTCGATGCACGGAAAAATGGCATTAACTTGGAAATAATTTTGGATGTAGTACAAGGTTTTAAGAAACCTATTAATACGTTTGTGGTAAAGGAGCTGGCAGCAGTTGAAATTCAGTTTTTCTCGTGAAATTATTACGATATGAACGATACGAGCGATACGAACGAACGACGAGAGCAAGTTTGCAAGAAATGTTTGTTTCTTAAACATTTTTCCGACATTTCTTCTGAAAGAGTTTTCGAATTACAATCATTATGACATGAACGATACGGGGCAACACGAAAGAAGGATACGAACGAACGGCGACTGCAAGCTGTCGCCGTTCGCAAAATTTTATTCATAACTTGTTATGAATAAAATTTTGTTTTCTAAACGCTTTTACGAAATTTCTTTCGATAAATTTCTTAAATCACGAGCAATACGAGTAAATAATGTGAGCGATATGAACGAACGATACGAACGAACGACGAGAGTCGGCTTCCAATGAAATTTTTTGTTTCTCACACCTTTTTCAAAATTTTTCCGAACAAGTTTTCCAAGTAAAGTTATTGCGACGTGAGCGATACGAATGAACGACACGAATAAACGGAAGGAGCGGCACGGATGAACGAAAAAACAAATAATACGAATGAACGAACGACAAGAGTGGGGTTTCCAATAAAAATTTTCTCCAACACCTATTTTATTAAAATTCTTTCCAAAATTTTTCGAAGTAAAATTGTTAAGGCACAAACGATACAAACGATACGAACGATACGAACGAACGACGAGAGCAAGTTGTCGATATAATTTTTCTAAGTAAAATTTTCACGACACGAACGATACAGGCGATACAAAAGAACGATGCGAATGAACGACAAGAGTGAGTTTCGAATAAAATTTCGTATCTCAAAAATTGTTCAAAAATATTTCCGGAACAAGTTTTTCAAAAGTAACATTATTACAACACGTGCGATACGAGCGAATGACAAAACGAACGATGCGAACTAACGAAGGAATGAAGGAACGAAGGAGCGAAGGAACGAAGGAACGAATGAACGAATGAACGAACGAACGAACGAACGAACGAACGAACGAACGAACGAATGAAGAAACGAAGGTGCGAAGGAAGGAACGAACGAACGAACGAACGAACGAACGAATGAAGGAACGAAGGAGCGAAGGGAGGAACGAACGAACTAACGAACGAACGAACGAACGAACGAACGAACGAACGAACGAACGAACGAACGAACGAACGAACGAACGAACGAACGAACGAACGAACGAACGAACGAACGAACGAACGAACGAACGAACGAAGGAATGAAGGAATAAAGGAATAAAGGAACGAAGGAGCGAAGGAAGGAAGGAAGGAACGAACGAACGAACGAACGAACGAATGAATGAATGAACGAACGAACGAACGAATGAAGGAACAAAGAAGCGAAGGAAGGAACGAACGAACGAACGAACGAATGATCGAACGAACGAACGAATGAAGGAACGAATTAACCAAGCAGCGAAGAAAGGAACGAACTAACAAACTAACGAAGGAGCGAACGAACGAACGAATGAAGGAATGAAGGAGCGAGGGAACGAACGAAGGAAATAACGAACGAACGAACGAACGAAGGAATGAAGGAACGAACGATGAGAGGGTGTTTCTAATGAAATTTTCGTTTCTCAAACATTTTTTCGAAAGTTTTTCAAGTGAAGTTATTGTGACACAAACAGTAACAGCGATACGAAAAGCCGATACGCGCGAATAACTAGAGCGAATTACCAATAAAGTTGTTTGTTACTCAAACATTTCTTCTAAAAATTAATATACTATGATCGAAATGAGCAAATAATATGAACGATACGTGCGAATGATACGAACGAGCGATACGGATCAACGAAACGAACGATAATAGTGTTACGTCCCGCGACTTTCGGGACTTTGGCATCGATTTGAGATTACTTATATCTTGTAATTCTCAATAAAATTCAATACGAGGAAAGGGACCCGGTCATACGAGAGAAACTTTTTTTTCTTTGGAGAACTCGGATAGTTCGGGCTGTCTTCAAATCAAGCCGTCGACACGAATATGGTCTCAAGTGAGCATAAATTATCGAGAGGTGACGCCATGGCGGCGTCAATATCGCAGCTCTTTATAACAAAACGTCCATCGTCGGGCGTGAAGAAAAACATCCGTCGATGCTGAAGAAATCTTTGGCCATGGCATCAGATTACTCAGAAGTGGTGGGCCTTTGTGCACAACGAAAAGCAATGTGCATGGGGCACTAATACAGGCTGAGTGCAAAGTCTTTGCCTTCGTGAGAACCACAGGCGGTCTCTTTGGGTATGTGTGAGAAGGAAAGCAGGAGAGACAGAGCGTGTATGCCTCATCTAAAGCTAAGTGACCGGTGATCCTCTTTTTCCTTATCCCCGAATGAAGACTTTATGAACTGAATTCCCGAAAGTACGTGAGTGAACGGATGTAAAAATGTAAAATCAAGAATGAGCATGGGTACCTGGGTCAGGTCATCGGTGATGGTAAAGGTGGCGTTAGATTATAGATTATTGCATTCAAATGTTCAATTTTATTTTAAACTAGGTCGGGATTTCCATGAATCGAAATTGGTCGAAGAGAAGAGAATTCTTCTTTGAATCTTTGTTGTTTTTCTTTTTTTTTTCTTGCTCCGAAATTATGGGAGATTTTAGCCTTGTTACGACTTTTTGGGAACGGCGTCTGGAAAAAGTCATCGGATAATTCTCATGGGTGGTCTACATGAGCTCTGCACGTGATCGATAAATTAACGCAGTGGTCGAGTCGAGGAGACTCGATGGAAGAAAGATTTCGACGAAACACCCAATCATCGACGACCAAAATTAAACAAACTTTTGAGAATATCTGTTTATGCTTGGACTGTTATTGGACTCCAATTTAATGAGCACTGAATGTTTATGCTGCACGAAGAGAACCCCGAGTCTATAGCCAATGAAAGAGAGCAAGCAGCGCTTTGTCCCAAGTCCTGGGATTCAGAAGGCGTATGTCCCATCAACATACGAATCCAAGCTCTCGCCTACGAAGGAGGGGCGACACGAAAATTCGGCATCGAATCCAACAAAGACCCCAAAAGCGTAGCAAGCGCATTATTTAATTAACGTTTTTCTTTTAATTAAAAATGACCAAATTCAAAGATTTCAGGAGATTTCGTAATGCATGGATAAAGGTTTATGTGGAAATGAAAATTGTGAACGAATCCTTTTTCCTAAAATAATAATTACGAGATTGATGAGCAAATGTTTGTGTGATAGTTGCGGGGGCATGAGATAGATCTTTCCTGTAATGACAAGTAGGAGAAATGATAAAGCCGGAATCATAAAATTGCACAAGATCCGGAGTATATAGATAGAATTTTCAATTGTTGTAACAAATGTAGAATCTGAATAACTGGTTAATAATTATGAGAATTTTGAGTAGTTTGGATACGCTAAAATAATTCTCTTTCGTATAATTATTGGAAATAATTAATTCCAATCCAAAAGAAATAGCATGACATACACCATTGCATCCGAACCTCCGCATGGTAAATGATTAAAAAGAAATAGGAATTAATGGAATGAGAGAAAAGATCGAACGAAATCCAGAGCGAGAAAGATACAGAGAAACAGAGGAGAAGTTGTCACCGAACGAGAGTACGAATGAGAAAAGACGAATGGAAATGTACGTGTATGTATGTGTGTGTGTGTGTGTGTGTGTGTGTGACATCGAGAGCCTATGACGGGTCAACGCGTGGCCCATAGGAGAAGTCAAATGCAAGCATGGAGGGATGAGAAGGAGAGAGTGACCAGAATGAAGAAGAGGGGTTTACTCCTCCACTGTGTGGTACCTCCAAAACGACGGATAGAGTGAGTGAGAAAGTAAATACGAAATATGTAAGTATGAGAGAGACAGAGTGAGCGTTTTCATGAAAAGACGGCGTATGTGCGAGAAATTCGTTTTCTGATCATTAGGTAATAATGGAATAATTATTATAAAGTAATGCAGGAGTGAATATTATATTATAAGGATGAATTCGTGTTAATCATAAGTATAAATTTTCGATTATATAGATTCGGGATGCGAGGTGGAGGCGGCGGAGGAGCCTGGAGCGTCTAAGGCGTCTAAGGGCGTACCTCCCCACCGCCGAAACTAAGCAATCCTAGAGGACCCTATATAAGACCGGGTAATGAGCCCACGGGTT
The DNA here is from genome assembly GCA_963564615.1 of Rhorus exstirpatorius. Lineage (NCBI taxonomy): Eukaryota > Metazoa > Arthropoda > Insecta > Hymenoptera > Ichneumonidae > Rhorus > Rhorus exstirpatorius. The sequence goes on from OY751315.1 coordinate 7,841,863, forward strand.
GTTCGTTAGAATCGGGAGAAATCTTAAGTAGGCGATATGTTCGTCAGAGTCGGAAGAAAATTTTAAGTAACGAATCGCTGGCAGTCGGAGGCCAGAGTAGATCTTATAGTCCGGGAGGTAGCGTTGCAAATATAAAAGTCATAGTACGCCGGCTGATATTAACATCGGTAGTTGATCTTATATCACTAATGAGTGAACCGACCGTCAGCTGCACAAGTAGCGGTGGGTGTGGGTGTGGGAGGTTGCGAAAGTGGTAAAAAAAAAAAACAAAAATCAAGTAATAGTACGCCGGCTGAAACTTTTTTTAGAAATAGTTGACATTGTACTAAGCTGAAAAAAAATAGTCAGCTGCATCATTGAGGGGGGACTATGCGTCAGCTGCTCGCATGAACTTGTAAAAAAAACTCATAAAATAAAGTTATAGTAAGCCGAATGAAATTGAACTGGGTGATTGTTTAAATAATTACAAGTACAAAAACAATAATCAGCTGCGTGTTTAGCGGTGGAAAGACCGTCAGCTGACGCAGTAAAGATACAGATTATTTGAGCAATGCACAGTATCTTTCAGGGTCCAGCTGACAGAACTCCCGTCCTCTGACCGTTTTGACTGATTGTTTTCGCAAACGTAATATTATTACCTATTACCCTATCGTATTGTCAAATTTCAACCGGCATAGTGACGATTCAATGATAATTTTGGAAATTATATGTGTACACCAATGTCGTACGAAAACATTTTGTTCTTCCCTTTTTTTTATTGTTATACATGAAGGAAATGCGTCATATGAAATAAAATAGCGTGTGAAATAGGAATGATATTGACTAAAATAAAAATCATTTTAAAAAGACGAAATATAAATATTAAAAAGCTATATATTAAAGAGCTAAAACTGTTAGGAAAATTGAAAGGATAACGTGACAAAATAATAAATTTAAAAAATATTTTTTCTCGCAAATCAGCAATGCGAACTTCAATATTATTAAGGTTGTTGCTAAAAAATTCGAGATGAATAGTTTTCTGTATAGTTCAGTCAAATTACGGCTGAAAATGGGTTTATTAAACATAAAATTATGTAGTTTGGGGATTATTAGGGATCGATAGGGGGTGCATTCTGAGCATACATTTCAATTTGAGGGGTTCTCCGAAGGTGAGCTGTACCTCATTTCGCTAAAAACGCGTTTAATTCTATATATCGAGAACGGTTAGTGTTAGGCAAAAAATTGTAGAGACCTTTTCTGTTCTAGATTAAATTTACTAACTTTTTTATCTAAAACTTTTTTTTTAACATCAATATTTTTCAACTTACTACTTCCGAAAGGCAAAAATTTTCCTTTTTTTCTCCCTATTTTTCATTTTTCGCCATTTCCTCCCCAACCGTTCAATTTTATGAAATTTTTCTGATTATCAAAGTTGTAGATCTTTTAATTATGAACAACTTTTGTTGAAAACTTTTTTCTCTACTACCAATACCTTCGAAGTTATACCTTACTTTACCGAGCGAAATCCGCGCCATTGTCGCAACGCGTATTCACGGACACACTGTTGCGTGCATTAGTGCGGGTAAGGGACATCTGTTCCTCGACTCTCGTACCTGGGGTAAGAAAGGTCGGCCTGTTGTGCTCAGTAATTTGTACCAATTGCCAAGAAAACTATTGTTCAAATATCGCTAATGTTGTTGACGAAATTGACGAGGACGACGTATGCCCCGATACCGACAGGGCCTTTAGTGATACAAACGAATCACTTCCATCCACCTCGGGTGCTTAATTTTACGAATTTTACATTCTATTTTTTATCAATAAATGTGTGGAACAGTTTTAATTATTCATTTACTTCTTTTTCTAATCCTTATTCACAATATGATCCCATTGAATGCAATAAAAAATACCCAAATTGAAAAAAAAAACAATATTTAAATGATATTTAAATGATTACAATATTTAATATTTAAATGGAGTACAATCTTTAAATGGTTTAATCGATTCACCTTTTTATACAAGCAAGTTGGCTAATAAATGATCATGGAATACTTTAATATTTCTTTCAAGTACTGAATACCCACTGATGTCGATGATATTGTGACAATGGCGCGGATTTCGCTCGGTAAAGTAAGGTATAACTCCGAACTCCGAAGGTATTGGTATTAGAGAAAAAAAGTTTTCAACAAAAGTTGTTCATAATTAAAAGATCTACAACTTTGATAATCAGAAAAATTTCATAAATTTGAACGGTTGGGGAGGAAATGGCGAAAATTGAAAAATAGTGAGAAAAAAAGGAAAATTTTTGCCTTTCGGAAGTAATAAGTTGAAAAATATTGATGTTAAAAAAAAGTTTTAGATAAAAAAGTTAGTAAATTTAATTTAGAAGAGAAAAGGTCTCTACAATTTTTTGCCTAACACTAACCGTTCTCGAGATATCGAATTAAACGCGTTTTTAGCTAAATGAGGTACAGCTGACCTTCGGAGAACCCCTTAAATTGAAATGTATGCTCAGAATGCACCCCCCTATCGATCCTTAATAATCGCTAAACTACATAATTTTATGTTTAATGATTTCGTAATTTGACTGGACTAGTAAGAATTTTATTATTTGTCAATGAATATTTCTTAAACACACTGGCGAAAGGAAATCCGAGTTACCGCATTTATTTTTGAGAAATTGAATGTTGAACTTCAGTGAAAAACTTGCTCAATTGCATTGCTCAAATAAGAAAAAGACGTGACCCTCGTACTTTTTTTGCATATAACATCCGTTTTCACGGAGAAAAATACTTAAAAAACGAGAACTCTGTCGAGGACGACATATAACACGATTTTCGTGAAAAAAAGAGACAGTTCACCGACTTAATTAACAAGAATTTAGTGAAAATATGCGATCACACTACTTTTTTTTTTTTAATTTTATTTTTTTTTAATTTTTTAATTTTTTAATTTTTTTTTTAGCTATAAGTGATTAAAATAAACATATTGGTGAATAAAATCAATATTATCATTCATATATTTAAAAATTAGCGCATTATTCGTCCGTACAAATCATAATTATTCAGTATCTAAAAGTTGGTACTGCCGACGTTGCCCAATATTTTCAAACTTTACTGCGTCAGCTGACGGTCTTTCCACCGCTGAACACGCAGCTGATTATTGTTTTTCTGCTTGTAATTATTTAAACAATCACTCAGTTAAATTTCATCCGGCGTACTATAACTTTATATTATGTGTTTTTTTTACAAGTTCATGCGAGCAGCTGACGCATAGTCCCCCCTCTGCGATGCAGCTGACTATTTTTTTTTCAGCTCAGCATAATGTCGACTATTTCTGAAAAAAATTTCAGCCGGCGTACTATTGCTTGATTTTTTTTTTTTTTTACTACTTTCGCGACCTCCCACGCCCACACCCACCGCGGGTGCGTCAGCTGACGGTCGGTTTACTTATTAGTGATTCGAGATCTATTGAAAAAGATGGTAATCGATCGGCATAAAAACACTACCTAAAATGCAACGTTACCTCCCGGACTATTAGTTTTAAGTCGCGGTATGTCAGAACGTTCAGAAAATCCGGAGAAATTTCTAAGCCGAATCGCTGTTCGTCGCGTCAATTATTTTTTATATACTTTTTATCATTTTTGACACAGTATCTCAAGTTTATTTTATTTTATTTTATTCAACCGATTTCAATACCGAACAACTTTAGTTTTGCGAACAATTTTATTTTTGCGGACAATATTTTTATTCCTATTTTGTTGTGAACAGACATTTCAATTCTTTTCGCTTGACCTTGTGTTTTAAAGAGCAAAATATATTTTTTTTTCTCGTGTGAACATTTTGTTTTGTTGGACACTGTTTGCCCTGCCACAAATTCACCATTACGTTCAACCTCATGGTAAATCGTTTTCATCGTCGTCATCGTCCAATTTTTGCCGGCCTTATACCTCACTTTGTTTCCATAATCATCGAAGTAGTAAGTATCTCAAAATGTTTTCTCGCATGTGTCAGTATATCTTTGTTCGTGTTGCGCGGTGTCTCCGACCCCGGTCGACACCCCATGACGGCTCGAGTCCCGTAACCGAAACTACCGGGTTACTCACCGTTGAAGGTCTATGAAATATTTTCGTCGTTGTTTTCCCTTTTCGCGTTATTTTGTCGTTTTAGATTCAGATTTTTGGTGTTAAATTCAGTTTTATGGAAGTTCAGATTTTTGTGTTAAATTCAGTTTTATGGAGATTCAGATTTTTGTGTTTTATGGAAATTCAGATTTTTGTGTTAAATTCAGTTTTGTGAAGAGTTATGTCAATTTAACTTCAGTTTTGCGAAATGTGTCTGATCAAAATTATTTTCTCAATTTTATCTTCCTCATGTTTAAGTTCAATTCTTTGTCCGATTTATTTAACGTCCTTTAAAATTATTTTTATTTTGGTTTTGTGCAATTAGATTATTTCAATGTTCCAAGTAAATCATTCCGAAAACCCGTTCGTGTTTCAATCGATTGTAGGATTATTTTTCGTGTGAATTTATTTTCTCCTAGGAAGTGCTCATATTTGTAAATTCAGTGATATATGTGCGAGTTAAATTCATTTGAGTCATTCACGTTTTGTTCCGGAAACTAATGGATCAATAGTGTTTTTTTGTGTATTATCCGTGGTTAAATTCATTTTCGGAGATTTTTGAATTTCTTTGAGTGATTAAAAATTCAATCGAGTCGAGGTTGAGTAAATTCTGTGTTGTTTCTTTGCGTGAGTTGTCCTGTCTATCAACCATGGACCTTTTCCAATTAAAGATAGCTGTCGTTGTAGTAGGGGTCATTTTAGTGCTCGCGATAATTTCGTTTGTCCTTGCAGTTTGCGCGGATAAACCCCAGGGGGCTTATCTGGAGGATGGCCCTGTAGTTTATTTTCTTCCGCGTCAGTGACAGTTTAGTTCCCGTTTTATTCAGAATTTATTTAATGCGTTCATACAATTTTTGTCCCTTTATATTACGAGTTCATTTGTCTGATTTTGCCGAATTACAATTTATTAGTTTTTTCCGATGTATCTCGCGAAAATTAAAGAGTTTTGTTCGTGAGATTTTATTTCAATTTGCCATTGTTACCAAATTATGCACTCTCCGCCCATCCTGAGCAATTTTCCGCAAGGTTAGGCTCAAAACAGGGCAATAACCTGGCCAATGCCGATTTTATCTCGAATAACGTGTTAAAGGGAAAGCCGCGCTTTTCTTGGCCGAGATGAGAAAAATCGAGGGTCAGGACGTAACAATAGCAAGTGTTCAATCAATATTAATTAAATTTATTACCAAAATACTATTCCAAACAAATAAATTTTGTCTCAACGTCGTTTTTTCTTTGAAAAAATTTTTCCAAGTTGAATTATTGTGACACGATCGATACGAACAGTACTAACGAACGAGGGGAACGAGTTTTTAATAAATTTTCTGTTTCTCAAAAATTTTTTCGAAATTTTACGAATGAACGAAACGAATGAACGAGCGGTACGAACGAACGACGATAGTGCGTTTCCAATCAATTTTATTTAATTATTATCAAAATGGTGTTCTTCGAAAAAAGTTCTTCCACTACAATTATTATAACACGAACGATACGAGCCAGCAATACGAATGAGAGCGTGGGTTTCCGATACAAATTTTATTTCCCAAACATACAAAAAAAAAAAAAAATTTCCGAACAAGTTTTTTTAAGTAAAATTATGACGTCACGAGCGATATGAATGAACGAAAGAACGAACGAACGAACGATCAGAACGAACGACACGAGTGTGTTTTAAATAAAATTTTCGTTTCTCAAAAAAATTTTCAAAAATATTTACCGAACGAACTAATGAATGAACGAACGAACCAATGAATGAACGAACGAACGATCGGAACGAACGACACGAGCAATAGGAAAGAACGATGCGAACGAATGACAAGAGTAGGCTTTCAATAAAATTTTCATTTCTCAAAAATTTTTTCAAAAATATTTCCCGAACGAACGAAGGAATCAACGAACGAACGAAGGAACGAACGATCGAAGGAACGAAGGAATGAACGAACGAACTAACGAACGAACGAAGGAACGAAGGAGCCAAGGAACGAACGAACAAACATACGAATGAACGAGCGATCGAGCGACCGATGAGAGGGCGTTTGTAATTAAAGTTTCGTTTATTAAACATATGTTCGAAGCTTTTTCATGTAAAATTATTGCGACACAAACGATACCAGCGATACGAAAAGCCGATACGTGCGAACGACAAGAGCGAATTACCAATAAAATTGCTCGTTTCTCAAACATTTCTTCTAAAAATTAATAAAACATGATCGATCGGAGCAAATAATACGAACGATGCGAGCGAGAGATACGCATGAACTAAGAAAACGACGAGACCGAAAGTTTCCAATCAATTTCAATTAAATTTATTATAAAAAATCTTTTTCCGAAATTTTTTTCCTCAGTCTTTTTTCTTTGAAATAGTTTTTCCAAGTAGAATTATTACGAAAGGAACGATACGAGTGATAATAACGAACGACGAGAGCGAGTTTCTAATAAAAATTTTGGCAATACTAACGAATGACGAGAGAGGGTTTCCAATAACATTTTTGTTTCTCGGACATTTTTTTTCTTTTCTTTTTTAATTGTACGAATTAACGAAACGAACGAACTAACGGCACGAACAAACGACAAGAGCGAGTTTCCAATCAATTTAATGTAATTTATAATAAAAATCATGGTCTTCGAAAAAAGTTTTTTCATGTAAAATTATTACGACGAAATCATTACGATAGGGGCGATACGAACGAACTATACACATGAACGAAACGAATGAGTTTCAAAACAAAGTTTTCTTAAATTTTTCGAAATTTAAATAATTTTTCTCAGAAACATTTTTCATACGAGTGATATAAACGAACGATCGACAAACGATTCCCGGTTGCTTTTATTTTTTTCAAAGAAAAAAATAGTAACATTTAATATTCATGACCCGTGAAAAAATGTGTATCAAAAGAAGTAGCAGCGTTCGAACCCCCATAAATGAAGGCAGTTATGTATATTCAGAGACACGGGGGGATTGATAGAGATAAGCACACATTGAGCGAAAAATAAGGAGAAGAGCCTCGCAACATTTAGCAAAGACGGCGACGTAACCGGTTGCTGCCCTGTTACTGATGAATTTCAGACATTTCGAGAAATCGCCATAACTCACGGTGCTATTCCTGCATACTCGGTGTACATCGAAAAATGTTTAAAATGCCCCCTATTGTTGCTATAGAAAGACTCTCGAGCATGGAAAAAGATATGGATACAGAAAGAGAGAGAGAGAGAGAGAGAGAGAGAATAGAATAGAATAGAACCATTTTTTATTATACAAGGCCGGGGAGCCATAAGTATAAATGAGCATACATAGAAAGAAATGCATACATAGAAAGAAATGAAATACATAGAAATGAGAATACATAGAAGGTATGAAATACATAGAAATGAGAATACATAGAATGTAACTCAAAATTAATTTAACTTATATGGAGATTTAGGAGTACAATGCGCAAATTTGTGACACAATTGTTCTGGTCTGATCGGCGGTGAATTGTGTCAGACTTAGATAACGACGATTAAGCCAGACTATATGCTAGGAGTTGGACATAAATTCGTAAAGAGAGGCCTTAAACATGTCAAGAGATGGCAAATCGCGAATCAGAGAGAATCAGAGAGAGAGAGAGAGAGAGAGAGAGAGAGAGAGAGAGACAGAGAGAGCGCGCTCAATAACTATGCTCGTGATCTCTGCCGTACCTCTCGGCTAAGCCTCGCGTTCACCTCTCGGCTCTTTTTTCGAAAAAATAATTTTCGTTCGATAAAGAAAAATGTTTTCAAGGCAACAGAGAAATTTTCGATTCATAAAAATATACTTTTAAAATTGAACACATAAGTGGGTATCATAATTTTTATAAGGTTTAACGATCTTGAGGGCGAAATATATATTTAATTATATTACTAAGTTGCATGAAGCCCACAAATATCTACAAACACATTATATAAAAATAAGGAGAAGATATTCGCAGCATTGAGCGAAGATGGCCTGTAACCGGCTGCTGCTCTGCTGATGATGCATTTCACGCACCTCGAAAAATCAAGAAATCTCGTAGTTTCATACTTGAATACTCGGTATACATCGAAAAATATAAAAAAAAAGCCCGCTATTGCTGTGATGGAAAAATTCGAGTCATGGAAAAAGATATGCATACAGAAAAGAGCGAGAGAGAGAGAGTTAGCGAATACTTACCCAAAGAGGAGAGCTCAATAACTATGCATGCCCGTGATCTCTGGAGCCTCGAGCTCATCTCTCGGCATTTTTTTTTCGAAAAAATAATTTTCGTTCAATAAAGAAAATAATTTCAAGGCTACACGGAAAAAAGACATTTCAAACATAATAACTGAAATTTAAAAAATACAACGATGAAGAGAAAAAAATGCAGTTTAACACAGTAAATTAATCTCTTTACAGTGTTTTGATCTAAAATTAATGTGCGGAATATACTTCTGTACTATCTGTATAACCATATTTGCTGGTTTAAACTGTAAAAACAACTATTTTCACTTCAAAATTCAAAAGAATTTCCGAAGTTTTTCTCCCGAGAGGCAAAATTTTTTTCCGTGTAGAGAAAAATTTTTAATTTATAATTTTTCTTACATAGCTCGAATCAGACTTATACATCGCTTTTGTATAAAGCATCATGATATTCATACTCTGTTTTCGTCAAAACAAAGTAAACCTTGGCGCGTTCAAATTAGCTGACATCCTCTTATACACGCCAGTGTGTATGTGTAGCGGCGAGAGCTATGCAACTTTTCTCTCCGGGTGCAAAAGAATTTGAAAAATACAATCGCAAAGGAGAACAGTATCAGTCATCGCTATACTCTTGTAGATGGGCCATTCGATGCTAAAGCGCCCCTGCCTGCCTGTGATCTGTACAATTTTAATTCATTCTTTGCCCTATATGTAAAAGAACTGCTGCTGCTGAACGATATCACGTGAGCATGCCCATAGTTATTGACTCTCGAGCGCTACGGAACGGTACCTCGTTAGCTTACCCATGTATATTCGCAGCGTATACCTATTGTGTCTGTAGGTATACTAGCGTTGCATCTTCAGACCACATTATATACATTAAATATATTATCCTCCATACGAATAAAAAAATCAGCGAATTCGAGCAAGCTTGGACGACGATGAGACATGCACGTGGTGCTGACGGTGCATTTCGCGCGCGCCGCGAAGTCTTCATAATATTATCCCTAAAGGCGTGTGGAGCTTGCTTCCAAGCATCTGTAGAGCTCAGTAATCGTCGTTCTTTTAATCGTGTAACATCGGGGAAACGTTCTCGCAATGTCAATCGGTTAAAATATTATTCGTTTAAATAATTTATGTGCCCTCAGGATTAACGTGTGTGCTCGTGCTAATAAAATTTTTTCATAAAGACGGGACTCACGGAGATAAGTACATATAAAGAGTATATCTGTGCGGGTTTGCATTCTATCGTTTTTCAAAATAATTCCTGCTGTAGATCACTCAAAACCTTATTCGTAGGAATATCGGAAAAAATTTTGGAGTGCTAGTACGAGTGTTTTTAAACTCCTTCGCAATTCTACTGTGCGGCGATTTTTTTTCACGGATTCGGAATAAATTTTAGTTACCAAAATAACGAGGGAGAATAGTGAGAGAGAGACAAAATTTGCGCGAAAAACAGAGAGTGTGTGCGAGAGAAGGAGAAAGAGAGGAAAAACCTAAGTGACAGGAGCGAGAGAGAGAGAGAGAGAGAGAGAGAGAGAGAGAAAGAGAGAGAGAGAGAGAGAGAATATTGAAAATAATAAAAATAAATATTAATAATAATAATAACAATAATAATAATAATAATCGGACCACTATGGCGAGCCCTCAGAACTCTCCCCCCACCACCTCTCCCCACCATTACCCCCACCACGCTTGGAAAGAGGCTCCAGCGCGGGGGAAAGTGGAGGGGATAGGAGTGGGGATAGGAGTGGGGGTGGCCATAGTGGTCCACATACTACTCAGCCGTTTCAAATGATCCATATTGATCATTATGGACCGATCGAGAAAGTAAGGCTCGTAAAGCAACATATCTTGGTCGTGGTAGATGGATTTATGAAATTTACGAAATTGTACGCGACAAAGACCACGAGGAGCAGCGAGGCAATCACATGGCTGAGCCAGTATTTCAACTGTTACAGCCGACCACAAGTTATAGTGTCGGGCAGGGGCAGTTGTTTTGCTTCGTTGGAATTTAAGGAATTCCTCGCAGAGCGAAATGTAAGGCATGTCCTAGTAGCCACCGCATCGCCGAAGGCAAATGGCCAGGTGGAGAGAATAAACCGAATATTGGGGCCGATGCTTGGTAAGCTCACTGACAATGCGACTGGAAAGTACTGGTATAAGGTATTGGATAGGTAGAGTATAGTTTAAACAATACCATAAATAAGAGTACGGGCGAGACGCCCAGTAAATTACTTTTCGGCATCAACCAAAGAGGATTTCCGATTGATAACGTAAAAGAGTATATCGAGAGCAACGCGGTATCGGAAGAGCGAGACCTGGAGTCAATTCGAAATAGGGCGGCGAGCAGTATTGAGAAATCTCAGGCATATAACAAGTCGTATTACGATAAACACCACAAGGACGCGTATAAATATGAAACGGGTAATCTCGTAATGGTAAAAAACTTCGAGTCCACACCTGGTGCACCGAAAAAGTTAATTCCTCGGTATAAAGGACCTTACCAGGTTAAAAGAGTACTGCGTAATGATCGGTATGTGGCTGCTGATTTGGACGATTATCAGGGTTCTTAGAGACCATACGAAGGCACGTGGGAAGCGTCCAACTTAAGACCATGGCAAAATTCGGATCATGGGGGCAAAGAAAAAAATTTCGATGAAACGAATAGAGCTAATGACTAGAAATAAGTACGCGAATCGAGTTCAATGTAAGGTGATAAAATGTAAAAGGTTTAAAAAAAAAACGGCATAGACATTAAGTATACAGATCAGCGTGGTAAGAATTTCATAGTTAAACAAAGTAAACGTTAAACTGTAGCCAAACCATATGGTTTACGTGATAATTCGGAGGCCGAATTGAGTCAGGAAGGGCCGAATTGTGAGAGGATCGCTCGGTAATAGAACAAAGAAGAAGCTAGCGAGTAAGCGGGGGTAGTCCTGTCATGAGCGCCATGGTGATCAGATGTTTTTATAGAATAATAAAACGGTTAAGAAAATAAAGAGATTCGTTCGTTAATTAAAATTTCTTGAGATTCCGTTTATTTAATCCTAAAATCCTTAAAAAAAAGTCTTACACAAGTAATATTACCTGGATGTTACATGTAAATTGCATGTAACTTGCCATTTCCGACTCATCAATATACCATGTTATATAACGTGTTATACATATTCAATAGTGAGCAATTATTATAATCTCGTTCGAATACATTTTATTTATATATAAATTGTATTATAAATTGTATTGTAGAATGATTATACTCGCTATTGAGTATACCTGCGTGCGGCTCTAGATATTTAATAGCGAGTTATTATTGTAAATTACTATTTTTTATAAATTACGTCTATAAACATGAATATTATATTGTAACGGGACGTTACAATGAGATCATGACCAATAATCATGATGACTTGTTATTCTCACCAAATATCGGAATTCCTCGAAGGACCGAAATAGAATTTGATCCTTTGGGGAATTGAGATACGTCACGAGCATACCAGGTGCAAAAGCACCGAAAGCTCGGTGAAATTGCCCTACCACGGATCCATCGGCCAATCAAATTGCGGTGCCGATGGATCGCGATAAAGTGTATTTAAGAGCCTCGCGAGCAAGCCTCGCTCTCATTTTGCCATCAACGTAATGTGAGCATATACCGCGTTAAGCTTTTGCTTAACGTATTTATTACCGGCGCTTCTCGCCATTTCATGAAAGTCGAGGACTTTCAACCATACTACAGCTTGAAGGTGTGACAGACCGGACGTCTTCTCAACTTCGAGGCCAACCCGACCACGACGCGATCTCCATCGAGTCATCACCCACGACTTGTCTTTTTAAAGACAATTAGAGAAATTCACCATCGAATCGCCTTTCTCAAGGCGATTAACTTATAACGTAATTGATTTGTCTTTTTCAAGACAAATCAATAAACAACTCGTGTTTCAATAAAGATTCCAGATACTAGGAAGCCCGTTGAGAGTGAAGCCCTGAGCACTGCGCTCAGAAGTCGGATCTCAAGGTGGGTGCTATTCTCAGCATCCTAATAACCCCTAGGTAGGGCCCCTCGAACTGTGGAAAGCCCCGGTCACTGCGACCGGATGTTGGACCACAGCTAGAGGTACCTCTTGGTAGAAACCCCGATTGTTCGAATAACGTAAGCGTGCTCTTCGAGCACGCCTATCAAAGTCAATTAATTTCAAAACCACGTGGCGACGTGTACCGACGCAACTCAGACGAATAAACCTCAATCGTGAGGCTTTCTCACGATCGAAGCGAGACGCTGACACATACGAAACAACGAGGAAACAGAGTCTCCTTTTCTCCTTTAACAGTGCTACAAAATTAACACTTTAATTGACTCTTCAAGTTCGAATCAATTCCGAAATTAATTACCTCATATATGAATTTCCCGTAACTTCCTTTTTTCATTAATGTTAATCGTTTTGCTAAACGAAATCATTCAATCGTAAAATTTTGCTCCTTGAATATTTTGCGTCGCTTCACGACACGAAATAATCATTTTATTTTTCGATTCTCGATTATAAAATAACTTGGACCCAAAATCCATTGTCAATGGCCAATGATGAAGGGTCAACCAACGCGTAGCTTTTATAGCTCACAGTCGTGGTTAGGACTCTGAGGCCATCTCGAAAAGCAAATACAATTTCTTAGGCCTTCTGTCGTTCAGAAAAAAAACAAAAATCATCAATCTCATTTCCGGCTTCCTTCTCGAGTCTAGAACTCGAACTCTGTCTTCATTTCACCGACAGTCAATATTTTACAAATAAAATCTACAGCATTGTTTGAGAAGTCATAAATTAAGAGCGAAATATTGTATTGCGTAGTTACGCAATAGAATATTCTCGTAAGACTATCTCAAACGTTTCAATATATAATATTCATGTTTGTCCGAGACTGAATATCTCACGCTTCAATTAGAAATCTCGGCATAATTTGTTGATATTAATGAATTAATTTTAAATATAATCATGCATTTATAAATAATGTTTATCCTCATTTTACAAAATTCTTAATTATACTAATAGTTTGAAGAATGCAAGCGATTGGTTACCAAATTATTTAGTCGAGTTGACGATAAGCTACGATGCAGGTTGGCAGAAAAGAGGATCGGGTCGATGTTACAATAGTTTAACAGGTTTGTAGCAAAATAATATAAATAATAAAATATATAAATAAATAAATAAAAAATATATTAAAAATATGTAAATGAATAAATAATAAATAAATTAAAAATATATACTTAAACAATAAATAAAATATACAATATATAAGTATAATAAAAAAATCATAAGTGATAACATTGAGATTTGATTGCAGGTCATGGCACTGCCATAGGATTTTATGCTGGTAAAGTCGTCGGCTACACAACCCGAAACAAACGTTGCACGAGTTGTGAGCATACGCGATTGCACGAAGAAAATAATAACGCCGTGACAGAAACCAAAAATAAGCATGACTGTCGAATGAATTTCGAAGGACCTTCTAAAGCCATGGAGGCGGACATGGCTCGAGAAATATTCATCGATAATCCTATTTTTATCGAAACGAACGTCAGATTGGGAACACTAATTGCAGACGAGACTCGAGCACGATCACAACTTTACGCCGCGAAGCTGGATACGACATGAAAAAGTTGAGCGATAAAAATCACGCTGTATCGAAACTCAGCAAATGTTTGTATGCCACACAATTGCCTACCAATTTGGTGAAATACTTCAAGTATTGTTTCTCATGCGTACTGGTCACCAATAAAAATAACACTCCAGCGACTGCAGCCGGTTTGCTCAACATCGTTCCTCACGCTTTTGATTCCCACGAAGAATGCGGTGATTGGTGCACGTATACGAAAGATCCTACCAACTATCGCCACAAACTGCTACCTGGAGGAAAAGGACTCACGGGAGACACTCTTCGACAAAAATTTCAAACTATCTTTCAAACGTTTCCCAATAACGCTGAAAAACTGAGCCCGTCCGGTTCAAGTCAAGCGAATGAATCTATGAACAGAACGATTGCCAGTACCACTCCCAAACATCTACATTATGGAGGATCATCATCGAATGATATTCGAGTTGCTGCCGCTATCATTTATAAAAACATTGGGAATACTTCGATTGTCAACGTAACGAATGAATTGAAAACTCCATTATCTGAATCGTCTCTGCGATATTGTGTAAAACAAGACGAAATTGCGCAAGGAAAAAAACGAAAATCTGAAACGTTGGAATTTAAAAAACGTCGGTGACAATTGTCAGATCAATTCAGTCGTAAAAGCTCGAAAACCAGCAACAAGGAAGGAATATGCTATCAATCCGGTTGTGGACTTGATCTTGGGATGGAATTTATCGACCAACCAACTGTGCCACTTGTGTCAAATGCAGTCGAAGATTTCGCAATTGTTTACTTTGATTTGGAGACGACAGGATTTGGCAAAAGCAAAGAAATCGTTCAGATAGCTGCAGCGCACGAATCTACGACTTTCGACGTGTATGTGGTGCCTACGAGAGAAATATCCACTCAAGCGAGTGACGTAACAGGTCTTGAAAAACGGTCGAACGTTTTGTATTTCCACAATCAACCAGTCATTTCTTTGACGGACATCGATGCTATGGAGGGATTTTTCGAGTTTTTTACTCGAACGGGGAAAAAAAATTATCTTGGTAGCGCACAATTGTTTTTCGTTTGATAGGGGAGCACTTATAGACGTCGTACAACGTTTCAGTTTACTAACAAAATTCGCGAAATTCGTTGTTGCTTTTGCCGATACTTTGCCACTTTTCATAATTAAAATTAAAAAACAAGTGTTATGCAAAAGCGTGTTACAAGCAAAACGTGCTTGCTGAAGAGTATTTGGGTACCGATGCTTCAGTAGGTGCACACAATGCCGTCAACGATGTAAAAGTTTCACAACAGTTAGTAACGCATCCAGCTATCAATATTGAAAAAAAAGATATTCTAGAAAATTCAAGAATGGTCAATTGTTTACTTTCAAAAAGAAATATTGTCGCGAAAGTATCCTGCTTGAAACGAGATCTCCAAATTTCTAATTCTAACTTATCGAATGACAAAGAAAATGGACGCGTATCATCTGCAATGATTACAAAAATAGCTGCTGCCGGAATAACACTCGATCATCTTTTTCAAGTTTATAAATCTAGTGGAGAAAAAGGTATAAATATTTTACTTGCTCAAGACGTTGGTGGCAAACCACGAGTTAGTAAAAATAAAAAAGTAATAAGCGGTTAATGTAGAAGAATATCTTTTCTATATGGGAAATAATAGGTGTATATCGTTTAAACAAACGGCATAAAATATTTTGTACTGTGTACCTATAATATACTATCTCTTTGACCTATCGTTGAATACATAAAAATTTAGTTTCATTAATGAAGTCAATTTTCTTTCTTTTTTTTTTCAAGGATCTGCCTCTCCAACATACTAAATACTATAATGACGAAAAAAACGCGTAATAAATAATGTTCATGGGCTTTTCCGGAGTTTACACGCATAATTTGCCGATCTATATATATATATATATATATTGTAACGGTACGCTTTTGTCTTTGTGACAGATTTCCACGCTACGCGTGAATTCGCGCTTCGTTAATATACGGAGCAGGTGAAAAAAGACTAGAATACGTTGTAATTTTCTATTTTTCCTTTGTTTATTATTTTACAGTCTTGTCTTTACTTATTATCTATTCACAATATTCTTTTTTTTTATTACTTATGGTGATTCGTATTTAACTTTCCCTAAGGGTAGATGAGATTGATTTTAATTTGGGAATGAAGAGTCCAACTGCGGGAAATCCGAGGTCATCTCAGGGAAATCCGTCGTTGCAACTCGGAAATAAAGCGGACGATTTAGGTAGAGCCTAGCTGCGGGAAATCCGAGGTCATCCCAAGGAAATCCGTCGCTAGTGCTCGGAAATAAGGTGGACGATTTAGGTAGAGCCTAGCTGCGGGAAATCCGAGGTCATCCCAAGGAAATCCGTCGCTAGTGCTCGGAAATAAAGCGGACGATTTAGGTAGAGCCTAGCTGCGGGAAATCCGAGGTCATCCCAAGGAAATCCGTCGCTAGTACTCGGAAATAGGAGGGGGTTTTCAGGGAGAGCTCAGCTGCGGGAAATCCGAGGTCATCCCAAGGAAATCCGTCGCTAATACTCGGAATTAGATTGGGAAAGTCTTGCTTCTATTTTTATTATTCACCATGAATTAATGCTTTTACTGATTCTATATAATTTCTCAATGACTCGAATGATTTTATTAATAATGGCGTTCTGTCGTCGGGCTGAGCAACAGTGTCGTTCTGACTTCGTGAGTCTTTCCGAGAGAGAATAGAGACGGCTGGTGAGTGCTCCGTTCTCTACTCCGGTCTCGGAGCGAAGTGCCTTTCTAGTGGCAGAAATCCCTCCTTTTATACCCGTCCAGGGTTGTCCCAGAATCCTCTGCATTATACCCCTCTTCGCCGTTAAGGCTGGATTCTCATGAAGCGTCTGTTTGGCGCGCTCGACTTCGTCCCCTCTCCACTATCAAGCCGGATCTTCACGACGCGTTGATTCGGCGCGCTTGACTTCGTCGCCGAAGCGTCGTAGACAAAGGGGGGGGGGGGGGGTTGCGATATCGTTACAATATATATCGTTCTATATTATATAAATATATCGCCACTGCCGCCGCCGCCGCCGTTTCAAGAATACACCCTGACTGTTGGGAAAACTGTTGGGAAAACCGTGGTCAACTCATCGGATCAGAGAATATTAAGGAGTCGGAGTCGGAGCCGATTTCCCAACGGACGACACTCGAATGGACTTGTTTCAGCTCAGTTTCGGATGCGGTTCCGAGGACTACTCATTCTCACCATGTGGCGGTCAATCGTAATCTCAGTGGTTCCCCGGAACTACTCACTGCGCTCTGGATTCAGAACGCAATTGACTCAACGGTCGGCTCGCAGCCCTTCGTGGACGAAGCGGTCTGCGAAGTTCATCTCCCGGTTACTCACTCTCACAACAGCTATGGGCTGTCCATTGTTCGGTCATCGGGGAAGCTCTCAGTGAGTCAACCCATTGACTCACGCCTCTCTGCTCAATGGGGCCTCGGTCGGACAGTTCGGCGCCCCTCTCAGGCCCTTCCGGCCACGGAGCTCTACACCACGGTCATCCGGCGGGATGTGCAACTTGATCACCAGCGGCGCCTCTCCTTGAATACGCCAGAACTGTCTCTGGTGCATTATCTCCTTCTTCACGACGTACTCACGGACGACTCTCTCACCAACAAGCTCAGGGTCTTCCTCAAAGGCTCCAGCGCGACCAGCGTTGGGATCTCTCTCAACACTGTCCTGCACACGGGTGCTCACATGCAACTCGACATTTCTGATATGTTACTCTGGGTTCGGCGGCAATGGTATCTCTTCTCGTCGGACATCATGAAGATGTTCCGCAAAGTGCTGGCTAATCACGATGACTGGAACCTCCAGTGGATGCTCTCGGCCGACGGTCACCTCAATGCGGTTCCATTTCTTCTCATCACGGTGACCGACAGAGTCCGGTCAACTCCATTGCTCTCAGGACGGGTACGGCTCCAACTCGTTGTCAACGAAGGCGAAAATTTTCCTCTTGCAGTTCTCCTACACATAAATGGACGTTATGCGGACAATATATACGGTGGAGCGGATACACTGGATCAATTCATTGCTGTCTCGACAACTCTCGTGGGAGGTCGCATGGCGGGCGGCCTCCTGCTCCGAAAATGGTACTCAACTCATCCGGGTGTACTCTCTCACGTCACAGCAGACAGGGCTCTCTCGGAAAACCACTCACCGGCAGATTTTCGCGACAAAATTCGCGGATTATCTTGGCAGCCTCGGGAAGACTGCTTCAAGGTCTCGGGTCAGATCACCCTCGGGTTCAGGATCACTGAACGGACCATACCCTCGGAGGTAGCTCACCTTTACGATTATCTCGGTCTCCTCTCACTGGTGGTCATTCTGGCGAATGCACTTCTCCAAGAACTTTGGGTCGAAGAATTCGGATGTGACGATCTCTCGGCAGCTCAACTCTCTCAACGGTGGCAAACATCACGGGCGAAGCTCTCAGAGTTAATCCACATCTCGATATCACGGTGGTTACCTCTGACTTCATCATGCACTGCAGGAAGTCACGGATCCTCGGAACCTTCTCAAGTTGCGATGGCAGCAGTAGTCTACCTCAAGTTCAACCCCTCGGCCCCTATCTCATCGGTCACTCTCGTCGACGCCAAGACGAAGGTCGCTCTCCTCAACCGGCTTACGAGTCCTCGGTTGGAATTATCGGCGGTGGTTCTCCTGACTCGGCTCGTTCTCTATGTTCAACATACAATTGAACTGGGGAACGGCCCGAAGGCGGCACGGCGATTCTTGTCTGAGAAGAAAAACTCTGTGAGTTGCGATTCTCGTGGCCTCACTACGGTTCAACTCACAGTTCATCCTCTCTGGTGGACGGAACCGCAATGGGTAACTCAATCGGCGGAACATTGGCTAGCTGTCGCGCGGTGCTCCGACTCCAAGGTTGTACTCGAGGAACAATCTTACTTATTGCTCCATCTCTCAACTTCGGTCGGGCCTACTCACTGGGATCATGTCTCATGCTATTCACCTCTAAAGAAGAGCCTCCACGTCACAAATGTCTGGTTTCATGCAATTAGGATTCTCAAGGGTGGCTCATGGGGCAACCTCATCTCAACAATCACCGTCGTCGACCTGAAACAGGCACGAGCTCACTGGATTCGGACATTTCAATCGGTATGGTTCCTCTCGAACTTACACACCCTCTCGAACGGCATTTCTCCATCAAGCAATCACCTCCTGGGTAAACTCACTCCTTATCTCGATCGCCATGGCACCCTTCGAAACGGCGGGTGGCAATCTCAATCGGCTCTTGATCCTGAGGGCAAGCACCCGGTTATTCTGCCTCGGGACTATCCAGTTACCCGTCTCATCATCGCGGATACTCATCGGTGGACGGAAGCGGCCGTCAAATCGGTCAACCATCATCTTCGGCGGACTATTCAAGATATATTGCTCACCTTCGGCACGGGACCAACCTCAACGGAAGTGACGACTCTGTCGTCACGGCGGGCGGAATGTTGGGAAAATATCATGTTAAATGCCCGCGCTCAAATCACCCACGGCAGCACCTCTCGGTCAGCGCTCCTCGCGCGCTCTCTCTCGGGATTTTCCGGCGACTCGATCGACAAGAAGCCGGCATTTCATCAATCTTCGCTCAACCACCGTGGCTAATGAGCACGTGTTTTTGATCAATTCAGCAATCCGGAAATTCTCTTAATATAAATTTTCAATCGGCTCTTTCTCAGGGAAATTCGGGTTCTCAAATTATTCTTGTCGGGGAATTTCTATATAGTTCGGGTACGACTCTCGCGGTGCGGTGTAACTCGATACCGGGGAATTAATCTCGGACTCCTCGTGGCGTCACAGTCGCCATCTCACATTCTCGCCAGTCTCGCTCTCGAGCCACGTGCTTGAGTTTTTGCGGCGTTCTCATCGATATTAAGGTCCATCTCTGTACACGACTTCGATCAAATAAACTCAGTATTAACTCGAACCGTCACCCAAGGGTGACGAAATTATCCAAACGAACTCTGTCATTTTTCTCTCGGCGTTCCTCACCCCGATCCCCCCTCAACCAGATATCTCACCGGTAATTTCAACATTTTTTGGTCCTTCGAGCCGGATCTGGCGGGGAAAAAGTGAGGAAATTTCTCGCGAGTGCATCGATTGTGCTCGTGATCAGGACACGGACTCGGAAAATACGCATATCTCGCAATTGGTGACACGCGTAAGTGCAGGTGTACTCGGGTGTTCTCTCGTGCGCTCTCGCTCTCTCCTTCGGTGGGCATAGGTCCGCTCTTCAGTGCCCGCTTGTGTGCGTGCTGCTTACTGACTCTGGCGTAGTGTATAGTGCGCTCTCTCTCACTCTCACGGTGACCATCGATCATTCGGATAGAGCTCGGTGCCCGCCATCTTGGTCGCGACTCTCTACGCTCTTGCTCACGGTTCGCGACAGTGCGCGCGCTCGGTAATCGTCGCGTGACATCGGGTCTCTCGCCGGCTCTCGTTGAACGGTCGCGTGTATCTCGGTGAGCGCCATCTTGAATCGCGCGCTTTCTCTCTCTTTCTCACTAGTGATCGCGTCTCGCACCATCGGCACGGACTCTCGTGCTCGGCTGACCGAGGCACTATACTCGCGCTCTCTCGGTTGAATTCTCGGGCTACTCGTGTGCCTCTCGACAAGAGTGCCGCGAAGTGACGTTCGACTCAGTGCTGAATCGCGCGCTTTCTCTCTCTCTTCCTCGCTCTCTCACCAGTTATTGCGTCTCACCATCGGTCCGAACTCTCGCGCTCAGCTGATCGAGGCACTATATCATCGCGCTCTCTCGCTCTCTCAAGTTTCCCTCGAGCAATCAGACAGCTCTTAGTGTACGCCATCTTGACTCAAGTGTTTTCCTACTCTCGCTCTTCGGTTCATTTCTCGTGAGCGTGCCTCTCAGATTTTCGCCCTCAGCTGTCTCGGACTCGTGATATCAACTGATCAACGGCTGAGGCTCATTCTCGCGGTGCACTCTTCGATTCGGTGGTAACTCGCGTCTACTTCTCAGACTCTCACTCTCTTGGTTCGGTTCAGCGGGTTCTCGTGTGTTACTCGAAGATCATCGTCTTGAAGTGACTTTGTGCTCGGTTTTCAGACTCATTCGCTCGATTGGTCGTTCGTGCGGTTTGCGACGAATGCTCAATTCGGTTGTGCTCGACTAGTGCTCGAGTCGCCGTTCGTGTGTTTTGCGACGAATTCTCAATTCGGTTGTGCTTGATTCAGGAGTGCTTCATTCGTTCGGTCTCGTGTGCCTCTCTAAGACTCACTCCCGGACAGACTCTTGCGCTCAGCTGTCTCGGTCTCGTGGGCCCAGCTGATCGACAGTGTGGGCTCGGATTTGATCTCGCGGTTCGGTTTTTCGTGCGTTCTTCGACGAATTGTCAATTCAGTGTGAACTCGGGCGCATTTTCTTGACTTTCGCTCTCTCAGCTCGTGTTCGGGTGGTTCTCGGAGATTCTCGACTCGAAGCGCATTCGGAAGAGGTTCTCGGACTCACCC
Source organism: Rhorus exstirpatorius (assembly GCA_963564615.1). Lineage (NCBI taxonomy): Eukaryota > Metazoa > Arthropoda > Insecta > Hymenoptera > Ichneumonidae > Rhorus > Rhorus exstirpatorius. The sequence continues at coordinate 7,863,293 of OY751315.1, forward strand.
TCTCGGTTCGTGCCTCGCGTGTTACTCGACGAATTCTCAAACTATCGTGCTCGATTCGGCCGGTTCATCGTTTGTGCATTTTTCGACGAATCCTCAAATTGGTCGTACTCAAGTCGATTGTGCCCGGTTCGCAGACTCACTACATTCGGTTCAGTGTTCGTGCGTATTTCGCCAACTCTCTGTTCGGGTCTAACTCACGCGTGTTTCTCAGATACTCGCTCTCTTGGTCGGTAGTGCTCTCGCGTTGCTCGATCGTGCGCGCCATCTTGAATCTCTCTCTCTCTCTCTCGATTCGTGCCTCGCGTGTTACTCGACGATTCTCGTCTCGAAGTGACTTCGTGCTCGGTTCTCAAACTCACTCGTTCAGTTCGTTTTACGTGAGTTTCTCGACGGTTCTCGATTCGGTGTAAACTCACGTGTTTTCCAAATCTCACTCTTTCGGGTTGTTTCTCACGTGTGTACCTCTTAGACTTCCGCGCTCAGCTGTCTCGGACTCGTGATCTCAGCTGATCGACGGCTGAGGCTCATTCTCGCGGTTCAATTTTCGATTCGGTGACTCATCCGCTCGACTCGTCGGTCGCGTGCTTTGCGACAACTACTCAATTCGTTTGTGCTCAAGTTGTGCTCGATTCGTCGTTCGGGTGTATTTCGACGAACTCTCGATTCGGGTGTGCTCGATCCGGTTGTGCTATCATTCGGTCGTTCTCGTGTGCCTCTGTAAGACTCTCACTCCCGGGTGGACTCCCGCGCTCAGCTGGCTCGAACTCGTGCGCTCAGCTGATCATCAGGTGAGGCTCAGCTGCTCAGTCTTTTCGGGATTCGGTGTGAACTCTCGCGTGTCTGCTCAGACTCTTACCTTTTCGGTTCGAGTTTCGTGGGTAGCTCGTAGACTCACGATTCGGTTCGAACTCGCGTGCGGTCCTCAAACTCATTCACCCGGTTTGATTCTCGTGCTCGCGGCTATTTCGGACTGTCCACTCATAACCGTGTACGTGCTCGTTGGTGCTCGCACGTTCTCTCTCTCTCGCCAATGCTCATCGATCGGTCGCGAGTATCGCCGTGAACGTCATCTTGCTTCGAGTGCCTCATCCCTCTCTCCGGTGTGTTCTCGCTCTCGGCTGTCATGGATCCACGATCACCGCTTATGGACAGTTGGTGCTGCTTATCGTGCCAATTCACTTGACTCGTGAACAAAACGGTTATATCTACGGCCATCTCTCTCGTTGTTGCACCTCTCGGCATCGGAATGATTCTCTACACCGGATCGGATCTTTCTTTCACCGCGGCGTAGCTGATACAGCAGCTAATCCAAGGCTCTTCGGCTCCTTTCGGCCACTCTCCCTCGGTCAGCTCTCAACATGGCGGGGTTTCGCGGAAAACTCGCCCCACATCGTGTACGGTTCTCTCCATGGTCATCTATCACAGCAGTTCCCTTCGTCACCTCAACATGATCAGCAACCTGGGATCGGAGCTTACGTTCACCTCGGAGCTGCTGATACAGCAGCTGCTCCGAAGGTCGTGGGCGGTTTTCGGGCTCTCCCCCTCGCGGTCGTACCTCACCATGGCGACGTGTCGCGTGAAACTCGCCCTACAGACGAGACGGGTCTATCAACATTCATCTCTCTCTTCGGCTCATCTCTTGAAACGAGGATGCTCGTTGATTCCGGATCGGCACTCACGTTCACCTTGGATCAGCTGATACAGCAGCTGCGGGTTTCTCGGCGGTGCTCTCCAATCCGCATCATGGGTGTCGGTCATTCCCCCGGCGGAACCACTCCAAGAGTGGTCGCACTCATCCTCCGACCGACCCACTCGGAACAGTGCACGCTTACCACCGCTCACAGCTTGGCTTGTCTCATGACTACTCAGCCCTTGTTCACCTCGGATCTGATTTCGTTCGCTCATCTCTCATGGGTGCGGCTCGTGAATCCGGACTCTCTCACTCTAGGATTGCTCTATCTCCTCATCGTGGTAGATTCGGATGGTCAACTCATCGGATCAGAGAATATTAAGGAGTCGGAGTCGGAGCCGATTTCCCAACGGACGACACTCGAATGGACTTGTTTCAGCTCAGTTTCGGATGCGGTTCCGAGGACTACTCATTCTCACCATGTGGCGGTCAATCGTAATCTCAGTGGTTCCCCGGAACTACTCACTGCGCTCTGGATTCAGAACGCAATTGACTCAACGGTCGGCTCGCAGCCCTTCGTGGACGAAGCGGTCTGCGAAGTTCATCTCCCGGTTACTCACTCTCACAACAGCTATGGGCTGTCCATTGTTCGGTCATCGGGGAAGCTCTCAGTGAGTCAACCCATTGACTCACGCCTCTCTGCTCAATGGGGCCTCGGTCGGACAGTTCGGCGCCCCTCTCAGGCCCTTCCGGCCACGGAGCTCTACACCACGGTCATCCGGCGGGATGTGCAACTTGATCACCAGCGGCGCCTCTCCTTGAATACGCCAGAACTGTCTCTGGTGCATTATCTCCTTCTTCACGACGTACTCACGGACGACTCTCTCACCAACAAGCTCAGGGTCTTCCTCAAAGGCTCCAGCGCGACCAGCGTTGGGATCTCTCTCAACACTGTCCTGCACACGGGTGCTCACATGCAACTCGACATTTCTGATATGTTACTCTGGGTTCGGCGGCAATGGTATCTCTTCTCGTCGGACATCATGAAGATGTTCCGCAAAGTGCTGGCTAATCACGATGACTGGAACCTCCAGTGGATGCTCTCGGCCGACGGTCACCTCAATGCGGTTCCATTTCTTCTCATCACGGTGACCGACAGAGTCCGGTCAACTCCATTGCTCTCAGGACGGGTACGGCTCCAACTCGTTGTCAACGAAGGCGAAAATTTTCCTCTTGCAGTTCTCCTACACATAAATGGACGTTATGCGGACAATATATACGGTGGAGCGGATACACTGGATCAATTCATTGCTGTCTCGACAACTCTCGTGGGAGGTCGCATGGCGGGCGGCCTCCTGCTCCGAAAATGGTACTCAACTCATCCGGGTGTACTCTCTCACGTCACAGCAGACAGGGCTCTCTCGGAAAACCACTCACCGGCAGATTTTCGCGACAAAATTCGCGGATTATCTTGGCAGCCTCGGGAAGACTGCTTCAAGGTCTCGGGTCAGATCACCCTCGGGTTCAGGATCACTGAACGGACCATACCCTCGGAGGTAGCTCACCTTTACGATTATCTCGGTCTCCTCTCACTGGTGGTCATTCTGGCGAATGCACTTCTCCAAGAACTTTGGGTCGAAGAATTCGGATGTGACGATCTCTCGGCAGCTCAACTCTCTCAACGGTGGCAAACATCACGGGCGAAGCTCTCAGAGTTAATCCACATCTCGATATCACGGTGGTTACCTCTGACTTCATCATGCACTGCAGGAAGTCACGGATCCTCGGAACCTTCTCAAGTTGCGATGGCAGCAGTAGTCTACCTCAAGTTCAACCCCTCGGCCCCTATCTCATCGGTCACTCTCGTCGACGCCAAGACGAAGGTCGCTCTCCTCAACCGGCTTACGAGTCCTCGGTTGGAATTATCGGCGGTGGTTCTCCTGACTCGGCTCGTTCTCTATGTTCAACATACAATTGAACTGGGGAACGGCCCGAAGGCGGCACGGCGATTCTTGTCTGAGAAGAAAAACTCTGTGAGTTGCGATTCTCGTGGCCTCACTACGGTTCAACTCACAGTTCATCCTCTCTGGTGGACGGAACCGCAATGGGTAACTCAATCGGCGGAACATTGGCTAGCTGTCGCGCGGTGCTCCGACTCCAAGGTTGTACTCGAGGAACAATCTTACTTATTGCTCCATCTCTCAACTTCGGTCGGGCCTACTCACTGGGATCATGTCTCATGCTATTCACCTCTAAAGAAGAGCCTCCACGTCACAAATGTCTGGTTTCATGCAATTAGGATTCTCAAGGGTGGCTCATGGGGCAACCTCATCTCAACAATCACCGTCGTCGACCTGAAACAGGCACGAGCTCACTGGATTCGGACATTTCAATCGGTATGGTTCCTCTCGAACTTACACACCCTCTCGAACGGCATTTCTCCATCAAGCAATCACCTCCTGGGTAAACTCACTCCTTATCTCGATCGCCATGGCACCCTTCGAAACGGCGGGTGGCAATCTCAATCGGCTCTTGATCCTGAGGGCAAGCACCCGGTTATTCTGCCTCGGGACTATCCAGTTACCCGTCTCATCATCGCGGATACTCATCGGTGGACGGAAGCGGCCGTCAAATCGGTCAACCATCATCTTCGGCGGACTATTCAAGATATATTGCTCACCTTCGGCACGGGACCAACCTCAACGGAAGTGACGACTCTGTCGTCACGGCGGGCGGAATGTTGGGAAAATATCATGTTAAATGCCCGCGCTCAAATCACCCACGGCAGCACCTCTCGGTCAGCGCTCCTCGCGCGCTCTCTCTCGGGATTTTCCGGCGACTCGATCGACAAGAAGCCGGCATTTCATCAATCTTCGCTCAACCACCGTGGCTAATGAGCACGTGTTTTTGATCAATTCAGCAATCCGGAAATTCTCTTAATATAAATTTTCAATCGGCTCTTTCTCAGGGAAATTCGGGTTCTCAAATTATTCTTGTCGGGGAATTTCTATATAGTTCGGGTACGACTCTCGCGGTGCGGTGTAACTCGATACCGGGGAATTAATCTCGGACTCCTCGTGGCGTCACAGTCGCCATCTCACATTCTCGCCAGTCTCGCTCTCGAGCCACGTGCTTGAGTTTTTGCGGCGTTCTCATCGATATTAAGGTCCATCTCTGTACACGACTTCGATCAAATAAACTCAGTATTAACTCGAACCGTCACCCAAGGGTGACGAAATTATCCAAACGAACTCTGTCATTTTTCTCTCGGCGTTCCTCACCCCGATCCCCCCTCAACCAGATATCTCACCGGTAATTTCAACACTGACCTATATCAACCCAAACCTAAACCCAAACCCAAACTAAAACCCAAACTGAAAACCCAAACCCAAACCAAACATGACAATTCTTATCGTATCTACTGAGGAAAAATGTTATTTTTTGTTTTGGATTTCTCTCAGTTATGTCCTGGCATTTGCCCAATGCCCCAGGGAAAACCAAAACTCAAAAACCTGGGAAGGACATTTGTATGTACGGTTTACAATATATTTACAATGTATTGAAATCTTCTCAAATAAATAATTGATCTTAAATAATTTCATTGAATGTTCTCAAATAATTCCATTAAATGTTTTTGTATTATCTAATTTGTTTGAATAACTATCTAAACCCAGTTTAAGCACACATAAACTTTCCACCACTGCCGCTACCGTCTCCATTTTCGTTTTTAGAATTGCTTCCCCCTTTTTCGCTCTTCCTTTTCGTCATCGGTCGATCGTTCTATATTTGTTTCACGTTATAAAAATAGGGGAGAATTACAATTGAACTATTATAAAAGAATTATAATAATACTATGTATGGGGTAGTATATATTTTTCTTTTTTTGCTATACCAGTAGGTTAGGCCATTGGTTGTTGTCAATTTTATAATAGAATGGTAACCAAGGTAACCAAGGTAACCATGGTAACCATGGTAACCATGGTAACCATGGTAACGTAGGTAACCAAGGTAACCATGGTAACCATGGTAACCAAGGTAACTAAGGTAACCATGGTAACCATGGTAACCATGGTAACCAAGATTACCCGGGTAATCATGGTAACATATATAATCCACGTAACCTAGGTAACCTGGGTAAGGTTTGGTTTGGTTTACGTTGGGTTGGGATGGTCATCTTTTTTAAATTGGACACCCGTTATAAGTTCGATTCTTGGTCATCCTTTTCAATTGGACACCCGTTATAAGCTTGATTTTTTGTCATCCTTTCTAAATTGGACAACCGTTATAAGCTCTGAAACAGCGGCGGCGCGGCGGCGGTGATATCTTTATATAATATAGAATGATATATGAATATAATATTTGTCATATACATAAACCCTAAGCCATAAAATCGATAGATCGATAAACCCAGACCCAGCCCAAACGTATATAAATTTTCGTATATAAATTATGACAGAAAATTCCATGTGTAATTTTTGACAGAAATTTTCATGTATAATTTTTGACACATAATATTTCAATTCAAAGTAATTCAAAAGAAAACTTAAAATAAAATTTAAAAATTTAAATTCCAAAGAAACTTAACAATCAAAATGTCAATATATCGAATCATGTCAAGAAACAATATATTGAACTGTGGCAAGAATTGATGTATCGAAGCGCGCCAGTAATCGGTATATCGATATATTGAATCATGTCAAGTATCGATAAATTAATATATCGAACCATGTCAAGGATCGATAAATTGATATATCGATACATCGAATCGTGTCGATAATCGATAAATTGATAAATCGATACATCAAATCGTGTCTAAAATCGACAAATTGAAATATTGTACTGCGTCGAACATTGATACAAACCGAACCGTATTGATATAAACGAACCGTGTCAATATAAATATTCACATATGAATATAATATTCAATATGAATGTTACACTTATAAATAAACCCAATTCAAAAGAAATGCAAGAATCAATACATCGATATATTGAACCGTGTCAAGAAACGATATATTGATATATCTAATCGTGTCAAGAATCGATATATCGATATATCGAATCATGTCAAGAATCGATACATCGAATCGTGTCTAACAAGGAAAGTCTTTCCGCTGACGTCCTTCGATTTTGACGAAATTCAAATATGTTATCTTACAACAAAATCTAAGAGACACGTATTTTTTTTTATCGGCGGAAAAACGTTTCTAGGGGGTGAAATTATCCTTTAAAGTTCAGACCTCCGAGGGGTACTTTTCTGGTTTCACCTATTTTCACTTAAGATAATCGAATGCACCCAAATGGATAATTACCTTCATGATAAACGATGAAAAATGCAACTGGTTTCATATTGGGGGGTTGCATAGGAAAAAAATTACAGGGGTTGAAATTCACAAAATCATTATAACAAAAAAACTATTGCACCTATCTCGATGGATTCAGTTGCACTTTGAAGAGGGCAAAAAAATAATACATACATGTTTTTGCGTTTTTTTCGCAAATCAAGTTAAGGGGGTGAACTACCCCTATGTATGCTTACATTTAATCTCAATAAAACGGCAGTAATTCTTTTTTTTTTTATTTCTTCTCCTAGTGATACGTTTTTTATTTAAATTCTCAACATCTACATATCGAACGATGGATAGATTTTTCTCGAAATTACGTTCTCATAATTGGTGAAAGCGATAGAACCAAAAGTATACGTCCAATCTTAATGGTTCCTTTTTTATTTGAAAGCACTTTGAGACTCTTTTAGTTATACTTAAAAGATTCCATTGAAAATTAATTACACAATGGATTTTACCTAATTGAGCAAGGAAAATTGGAAAAAATCAAATTTTTCCGTTAAAATTCTACCACTTTATCAGTTTTTTTATTTTTTGTAACTTTTTACGGTATTTATACGAATCACATCCATAGTTTGAAAAAATTCACTTATTTATTTTTTTCCGCCAAAAATTACAGCTTGGATAACTTTTACGGATAACAATTTTTTTTATTAGTTAATATTGAATAAACCACACGACGAATATCAAAAATATCTATTCCTTATATTTTTCACAAAAATTTAGTAAATACTGACGTATTTTCATAGTTATCATAACTTCCCCCCCCCCCCCTTACTTGACGGTGTTATCTGGGAGTCACCTCTGTTCAGACTGTGACTCGCTCCTAAAATTAGATTTGAAATACGACGTAGAATCAGTGATAAAACTGCGATCGCGGAATATATTCACCGCAGTCGGCTATTTTTCTTTTACACGACGAAAGAAGTCACTTACAATTCGAGACTATTTAAAACGAAATTGCAAATATTAATCAAAATGAAGATAAATCCTTTGAACGTTATTAGAATGCTTGTCGCAACTTTTGAAGTTATGCGTTTACCGGATTCGCCAGTAAATAACGATGAAATACAGTTGAAAGAAAACTTTGAAAATATTTTGTTGAGTGCAATGAACGAATACAGTGGTTTCGAAATGGTAGAATAAAATTCTTTGCATTTCGAAGAACCGTTTAAGGTAGTACCTCCACAAAATAGTTAATTTAAGAAATGGTCGAAATTTGGCATACAGGTTATTTAATATGTTATCCGAACATCAGTGCAATTTAAATAAGCTTGACCATTCCGAATCCGAGATATTTACACTCAAAGTTGGCTTGATTTACACGTAACATATGCGCCATGTATGCACGAAGAGTTAGTTATTCATCCTACCGTCAAAACTAACCTTAAGAAGTTGATGAAAAACGAGGAGAAGCCAGAGAGGGATGTCACGAGTAATGTGAAAAAAATTCAGGAAGATTTACCATTTAGTTTTTAAGATATTGTAAGTGAAAGAGGTACGCGCGAGCCTGTGAGCGGTCCGACTCTCTCTTGTTTCATGCGTGCCCACTCACCGCGCTTCGCCTTGCCAACGTTCCCGCTTATTCCCCGCCGCCAGTCGCGGAGCTACTACCTTAAGGATTGGAAAATGGAAATTGTTGAAGACAAAGAATCGGCAAACGCCCTGTATGAACCAGAACTTCCGCCTGATACATGCACTCGTGATAACGAAAACTTATCTTACGAGTAAAAATTATGGGCCGTTGAGTATTGGCGCAGCAGGAAGAAAGGAAATTTAGGTTTGGGCAGTGTTAAACAAAAGTTCCAGAAAGTGCAATCTATACGACAGTTGCAGCGGTGGGCCCGCAATTTGAACAAGGGGGGGACATACAAAGAAAAATTAGCACGAATTTGTGGTTACACTTTCGAAAATTTCGAAGCTGCTGTGGATGCTGGTTTAATAGTGCATGATTCCGATTTTAAAAATGGGCCTTACATGCTCAAAAAGAAATAGGGCATACTGATTTTCGTTTCAAAGCATCTCGTACGTGGATAAACTCATTCAAAGCAGCTCATCGTATCGTATCGAGAAAAATTAATAAATTCATTACATTCAAAACAATTGAAGATGGAAAAGTCTTGGAACAACAAATTCAAAAATTTGTCTATGACGTAAAGCAAAATATTAGAACGTACGGATTGTCAAACACATTTAACGCAGATCAGAGTGGCTTCCAACTAGAAATGCATTCCGGAAGAACTTTATCAGTCAAAGGAGAAAAGCGAGTACAATGTCTTGTACAATCAGTCTCTTCTACGACCAACAGCTACACTATTTAGCCGACTATATCAGCTGACGGCAAGCTGCTATCTCCTCTATTTTTGGTTTTAAAAGAACCAACTGGCAAGATTGGTCCAATAGTTGAGAAAACGCTTTTCAGACCAGATAATGTGTACATAGAAGTATCCAAGTCTGGGAAACTAACTTCAGGTATAAATTACACCCACTGTTGTTGTATAGACATTTTTTCGAATGAAAAAATAATACGTTTTTCTATTTTCAGATCATTTTAAAATTTGGTTGCAGCATGTATTTTTCGCGAAAGTTGGTCCAAAATCTTTATTACCGATTGATTCTTGGACTGGACACTGTCCCCAAGCTGTACTTAACGTGAAACCTTCAAATAGAGATGTCAAAGTAATGATTATACCTAAAGGAACTACCGGAAAAATCCAGCTCCTCGATGTTTTTGGATTCCGAGTATGGAAAAATTTTGTTAGACATTTTTCTGATAATTGTCTTTTGATGAATTACGATATTGATTTGCATTTGAGAAACAATATCATAAAGCTGCAGTCACTCGTTCATAACCAACTGTCGTCACCACGTTATATCGATCTTTTCAAATATTCTTGGTACAAAAGTCGTTACATAGAATAAAAACCAGCGAATTTTGAAAATCCTGTACACTTTGCATTTAGAGATTACTGCAACTCACGCTGTGAAGTTCCAGGATGTGAAAATGTTGCTATTGTTCGCTGTTCCTGGTGTAAAAAGTCGTTATGTTTTAAACACTTTTTCCATGACTATCATTACTGCAGAGTAGTAGGTGCACCACTCTGGGCCCCCTCACTCCTATCCCCACTCCTTCACCCAACACGCGGCTTCCCCCACCACTCGATTTTCCCCCATCATGCGTCTGGGTGAGTCGAGTGTTGAGGTGGCGTTGTGTGTATGTCGGTAAGGTGAGGACAGGGGGGGAAACTCCAAAGTGGCGCACATTATTATTATTATTATTATTATTATTATTATTATTATTATTTTCAATATTCTCTCTCTTCGGATTATTATTATTTTTTTTAATTTTATAATTATAATTTTGTATTATTATTTTTAATATTTCCACCGCTCCCTGCGATTTATTATTATTTTTTACTTTTACTTACCCATCTTCCGAGGCTATTCAGCGCATCTCTTTCTCTCTCTTTCTCTCCCGCCTCTGTCGCTTATGCTTTTTCTCTCTTTCTCCTTCTCTCGCACGCACTTTTCTGATGTTTTGCACACACCTTTTCTCTCTCTCTCTCCCGCGCCTGTCGCTTAGCTTTCTCTCTCTCTCACTATTCTAACTCGTTGCTTATTCAGTAGTAAAAAAATGTTTGAAATCGATGAAAAAGAGAATCACCGCACCGCGCAATTATGAAGAAGTTTAAAAGTACTCGTACTAGCACTCAAAAATTTTTCCGATAGAATGAAAACCCACACAGATACATTCGTTATACTCATCTCCGTGAGCAACGTTTTGATTAAATATTTTTATTATCACAAGCACGCACGTTAATCCTCAGGGCACATAAATTATTTAAACGATTAATATTTTAACCGATCGACGTTGCGAGAACGTTTTACCGATGTTACGCGATTAAAAGAACGACGATTACTGAGCTCTACAGATGCTTGGAGGCAAACTCCACGCGCCTTTAGGGATAATATTATGAAGACTTCTCGGCGCGCGCGAAATGCACCGTCAGCACCACGTGCATGTCTCATCGTCGCTTGAGTGTGCTCGAATTCGCTCATCTTTTTATTCGTATGGAGAGTAATATATTTAATGTGTTTATATATATATATATATATATATATAATGTGATCTAAAGATGCAACTCGCGTATACCTATAGACACAGTAGGCATACTCTGCGAATATACATATAGGTAAGCTCACGAAGCATCATGCCGTAGCGCTCGAGAGTCAACAGCTATGGGCGTACTCACGCGGAATCGTCCAGTAGCAGCAGCGGTTTTTTTACATACAGGGCGAAAAATAATTTAAAATGGTGCAGATCGCAGGCAGGAATTCCTGTGATCTGTTACTTTAGCATCGAATGACCTCACCTACAAGAGCATAGCGATGACTAATACTGTTCTCCGTTGTGTATGTATTTTAAAAATTTTACACGGAGGGAAAAAGATGCATAGCCCTCACCGCTACACATACATGCTGCTGTGTATAAGAGGATGTCGGCTAATTTCCACGTGCAAAAGTTTACTTGTTTTGGCTAAAATTAAGTATCAATATCATGAAATATCTCATGACAATACAATATGTATACTCTGCGAATATACATAGGTAAGCTGACGAGGTATCATTCCGTAGCGTTTGAGAGTAACAGCTATGGGAAAACTCACGCGGTATCGCTCGATAGTAGCAATTCTTTTACATATGGGCGAAGAATAATTTAAAGTGGTGTAGGCCACAGGCAGGGATACTTTAGCATCGAATGACCTATCTCCATTGTGAATATATTTTTCAAATTTTTTGCACCCGGAGAGAAAAGTTGCATAGCTCTCACCGCTACACATACATGCTGTTGTGTATAATGCAATGTCAGCTAATTTGCACGTGCCAAGGTTTACTTTGCTTCGGCGAAAACTAAATATCATGTCTTACACCTTTATGCGCGCATACATATATATATGTACACTGAAGGGCATTAATGCCTGGTCTGACAATTTTGAGGGGGCTTGGCACTTTTTTTTACGGCCCTGGCCAAGTGACGATCGTCAGAGCGGTGGTCACGATCTCGTATAGATGACACATTCAAGCGACAGATTGAAATGACAGATCGTGATCGAGCTTAATTTTGAGGTTTCGCGGTGCGTTTCTTCAGCAGAAGCGATTATGACAGCCGAGATATCTATAATATTTGACAGATCGCGATCGAGATTGATTTTGAGGTTCCACGATACGTTTATTCGGAGCAAGCGAATATATGTGACAGCTGAGCTATATGCGTAATCCATAAAATTTGAATTACGAATGTGAATAACGAAATTAAAACGTTGAAAAATACGGAAATATATTTCCTAAAGAAGAAACATAATTATATTTGAAAACAATTAATTATGATTAAAGAATATTCCATTGATATCAAAGCAAGGGTTTTTCATCAATGAATAATTTTTTAAATTAATTGTAGTTTATACTTCAACGAAAAAGTTTTTGAAAAAATCGACGTATGGGTAAAAATTTCCGACATTTTTGTTTCAAATTTGTGAGTCATTTCTGATGCATGCGCATTATCGAAAATGAACCAGAAATTATTTTCTTGTAAAACGTTCTTCCTCGTCGTGTGAGATAATTATTATTATCGTATACATATTAATAATAATAATAATATAAATAATAATTATTATTATTCTTATTCTAATTATTATGATCATAGTTGTGATGATGAAAATAGTTATTACTGATATTCTTATTCTTATGATGATTCCTATTATTACTAGTATTACTCGATCGGCATAAGTGCACAAGAGCATGTTGACATTTATTCCACTTCTGGTTGCTTGAAATTATATTACTAATGATAAATTCTGTCTGAGAGTCGATTTTCCTATATATTAAAAATTATGTCACGAATTGGAGTGCGCAGTTATTTTTTTCATAATTGATAAAAAACTATGAGAACTAGCATTTCTCGAAATATGTAACAAACATAGTATTGGGTCTGTCTGATCCCTAACATTATTTTGCAATTTTTCGTGCCATGTTCGCCATTTGTTTCACCTCGTAAGATGTCCAAATGTGAATCTAGATATCGTGCTGCTTGTGATTCGATGTTAGGAAATGAAACAACCATAGCTTTTGGTTCCATCGGATCCCTGACATTATTTTATAATTTCTCGTGCCATTCTTGTTTTTTGTTTCACCTCTTAAGGTGTTCTAAAGTGAATCTCGAGATCGGGCTGCTTGCTATTCGATGTAAGGAAATGAAACAAACATAGCTTTTGGGTCTATCTGATCCCTAACATTATATTGTAATTTATCGTGCCATTCTCGCCATTTGTTTCACCTCGTAAGGTGTCCAAATGTGAATCTCGAGATCGTGCTGCTTGCTATTCGATATTAAGACATGAAACAAACGTAGCTTTAGGTTCCCTCTGATCCCTGACATTATTTTATAATTTTTCGTGCCATTCACGCCATTTGTTTCACCTCCTAAGGTGGCCAAATGTGAATCTCGAGATCGTTATGCTTGCTATTCGATGTTAGGAAATGAAACAAACACAGCTCTTGGTTCCATCTGATACGTGACATTATTTTATAGTTTTTCGTGCCATTCTCGCCATTTGTATCACCTCGTAAGGTGTCCAAATGTGAATCTGGAGATCGTTCTGCTTGCTATTCGATGATAGGAAATGAAACAAACATAGCTTTTAGTTCCATCGGATCCATGACATTATTTTATAATTTTTCGTGCCATACTCGCCATTTGTTTCTCCTCTTTAGGTGTCCAATTGTGAATCTCAAGATCAGGCTGTTCGTTTTCCGATGTTAGGAAATGAAACAGACATAGTTTTTGGTTCCATCTGATCCCTGACATTATATTGTAATTTTTCGTGAATTCTCGCCATTTGTTTCACCTCGTAAGGCGTCCAAATGTGAATCTCGAGATCAGGCTGCTCGTAATCTGATGATAGGTAATTAAACAAGAATGAACTTCAGTTCCATCTAATCCCTGACATTATTTTATAATTTTTCGTGCCATACTTGCTATTTGTTTCACGTCTTTAGGTGTCCTGATGTGAATCCCGAGATTGGACCGCTCATAATCCGATGTTCGGAAATGCAACAAACATAGCTTTTGGGTCGATTCGATCCCTGACATTATTTTATAACTTTTGTGCCGTTCTCGCTATTTCTTCCACCTCGTAAGGTGTCCAGATGTGAATCTCTAGATTGTGCTGCTTGCACATTTTGACATATATGGACACCTTCCGAGGTGGAACAAATGGCGAGAATGGCACGAAAAATTACAATATAATGTTAGGGATCAGATAGATCCGAAAACTTTATTTGTTTCAATTCCCAACATCGAATAGGAAGCAGCACAATCTCAAGATTCACATTTAGACACCTTACGAGGTGCAAGAAATGGCGAGAATGGCACAAAAATTATAAAATAATGTCAGGAATAAGATGGAACCAAAAGCTATGTTTGTTTCATTTCCTAACATCGAATAGCAAGCAGAACGATATCGAGATTCACATTTGGCCACCTTACGAGGTGAAACAAATAGCGTAAACAGCACGAAAAATTATAAAATAATGTCACGGATCAGATGGAACCAAAAGCTATGTTTGTTTCATTTCCTAACATCGAATAGCAAGGAGAACGATCTCGAGATTCACATTTGGACACCTTACGAGGTGAAACAAATGGCGAAAATGGCACGAACAATGATAAAATAATGTCGAGGATAGATGGAACCAAAAGCTATGTTTGTTTCATTTCCTAACATCGAAAAGCAAGCAGAACGATCTTGAGATTCACATTTGGCCACCTTACGAGGTGGAACAAAAAACAAGAATAGCACGAAAAATTATAAAATAATGTGAGCGATCGGATGGAACCAAAGTCCATGCTTGTTTCATTTCCTAGCATCAGATTACGAGCAGCCTGATTCCGAGATTCACATTTGGACACATTAAGAGGTGAAACAAATGGCGAGGATGGCACAAAAAATTATAAAATAATGTCACGGATCAGGTGGAACCGAAGACTATGTTTGTTTCATTTCCTAACATCGAATAGCAGGCAGAAGGATCTCGAGATTCACATTTAGACACCTTACGAGGTGAAACAAATAGCGAAAATGGCACGAACAATGATAAAATAATGTCGAGGATCAGATGGAACCAAAAGCTATGTTTGTTTCATTTCCTAACATCGAAAAGCAAGCAGAACGATCTCGAGATTCACATTTGGCCACCTTACGAGGTGGAACAAAAAACAAGAATAGCACGAAAAATTATAAAATAATGTGAGCGATCGGATGGAACCAAAGTCCATGCTTGTTTCATTTCCTAGCATCAGATTACAAGCAGCCTGATTCCGAGATTCACATTTGGACACATTAAGAGGTGAAACAAATGGCGAGGATGGCACAAAAAATTATAAAATAATGTCACGGATCAGGTGGAACCGAAGGCTATGTTTGTTTCATTTTCTAACATCGATTAGCAAGGAGACCGATCTCGAGATTCACATTTGAACACCTTACAAGGTGAAAGAAATGGCGAGAATGGCACGAAAAATTATAAAATAATGTCACGGATCAGATGGAACCAAAAGCTATGTTTGTTTGATTTCCTAACATCGAATAGCGGGCAGAACGATCTCGAGATTCACATTTGGACACCTTACGAGGTGGAACAAATGGCGTAAATGGCACGAAAAATTATAAAATAATGTCAGGGATCAGATGAAACCGAAAGCTATGCTTGTTTCATTTCCTAACATCAAATAGCAAGCAGCACGATCTCGAGATTCACATTTGGACACCTTACAAGGTGAAACAAATGGCGAGAATGGCACGAAAAAATATAAAATAATGTCACGGATCAGATGGAACCAAAAGCTATGGTTGTTTCATTTCCTAACATCAAATAGCAAGCAGCACGATCTCGAGATTCACATTTGGACACCTTGCGAGGTGAAACAAATGGCGAGAATGGCACGAAAAATTATAAAATAATGTCATGGATCAGATGGAACCAAAAGCTATGTTTGATTGATTTCCTCACATCGAATAGCAAGCAGAACGATCTCGAGATTAACATTTGGCCACCTTACGAGGTGGAACAAATGGCGTGAATGGCACGAAAAATTATAAAAAAATGTCACGGATCAGATGGAACCAAAGGCTATGTTTGTTTCATTTCCTAACATCGAATAGCGGGCAGAACGATCTCGAGATTCACATTTGGACACCTTACGAGGTGAAACAAATGGCGTGAATGGCACGAAAAATTATAAAATAATGTCAGGGATCAGATGGAACCGAAAGCTATGCTTGTTTCATTTCCTAACATCAAATAACAAGCAGCACGATCTCGAGATTCACATTTGAACACCTTACGAGGTGAAACAAATGGCGAGAATGGCACGAAAAATTATAAAATAATGTCGCGGATCAGATGGAACCAAAAGCTATGTTTGTTTGATTTCCTAACATCGAATAGCAAGCAGAACGATCTCGAGATTCACATTTGGCCACCTTACAAGGTAAAACAAATGGCGTGAATGGCACGAAAAATTATAAAATAATGTCACGGATCAGATGGAACCAAAAGCTATGTTTGTTTTATTTCCTAACATCGAATAGCAAGGAGAGCGATCTCGAGATTCACATTTGGACACCTTACGAGGTGAAACAAATGGCGAAAATGGCACGAAAAATAATAAAATAATGTCGAGGATCAGATGGAACCAAAAGCTAGGTTTGTTTCATTTCCTAACATCGAAAAGCAAGCAGAACGATCTCGAGATCGACATTTGGCCACCTTACGAGGTGAAACAAAAAACAAGAATGGCACGAAAAATTATAAAATAATGTCAGCGATCAGATGGAACCAAAGTCCATGCTTGTTTCATTTCCTAGCATCAGATTACGAGCAGCCTGATTCCGAGATTCACATTTGGACACATTAAGAGGTGAAACAAATGGCGAGGATGGCACGAAAAATTATAAAATAATGTCACGGATCAGATGGAACCAAAGGCTATGTTTGTTTCATTTCCTAACATCGAATAGCAGGCAGAACGATCTCGAGATTCACATTTGGACACCTTACGAGGTGAAACGAATGGCAAGAATGGCACGAAAAATTATAAAAAAATGTCACGGATCAGATGGAACCAAAAGCCATGCTGGTTCCATTTTCTAACATCAAATAGCAAGCAGCACGATCTTGAGCTTCACATTTGGACACCTTACGAGGTGAAACAAATGGCGAGAATGGCACGAAAAATTACAATATAATGTTAGGGATCAGATGGAACCAAAAGCTATGTTGGTTTCATTTCCTAACATCGAATAGCAAGCAGAACGATCTCGAGATTTACATTCGGCCCCCTTACGAGGTAAAACAAATGGCGTGAATGGCACGAAAAATTATAAAATAATGTCAGGGATCAGATGGAACCAAAAGCTATGTTGGTTTCATTTCCTAACATCGAATAGCAAGCAGAACGATCTCGAGATTTACATTCGGCCACCTTACGAGGTAAAACAAATGGCGTGAATGGCACGAAAAATTATTAAATAATGTCACGGATCAGATGGAACCAAAAGCTATCTTTGTTTTATTTCCTAACATCGAATAGCAAGCAGAACGATCTCCAGATTCACATTTGGACACCTTACGAGGTGAAACAAATGGCGAATATGGCACGAAAAATTATAAAATAATTTCACGGAACAGATGGAACCAAAGGCTATGTTTGTTTCATTTCCTAACATCGAATGGCAGGCAGAACGATCTCGAGATTCACATTTGGACACCTTACGAGGTGAAACGAATGGCAAGAATGGCACGAAAAATTATAAAAAAATGTCACGGATCAGATGGAACCAAAAGCCATGCTGGTTCCATTTTCTAACATCAAATAGCAAGCAGCACGATCTTGAGATTCACATTTGGACACCTTACGAGGTGAAACAAATGGCGAGAATGGCACGAAAAATTACAATATAATGTTAGGGATCAGATGGAACCAAAAGCTATGTTGGTTTCATTTCCTAACATCGAATAGCAAGCAGAACGATCTCGAGATTTACATTCGGCCACCTTACGAGGTAAAACAAATGGCGTGAATGGCACGAAAAATTATTAAATAATGTCACGGATCAGATGGAACCAAAAGCTATCTTTGTTTCATTTCCTAACATCGAATAGCAAGCAGAACGATCTCCAGATTCACATTTGGACACCTTACGAGGTGAAACAAATGGTGAATATGGCACGAAAAATTATAAAATAATTTCACGGAACAGATGGAACCAAAAGCTATGTTTGTTTCATTTCCTCACATCGAATAGCAGGCAGAACGATCTCGAGATTCACATTTGGACACCTTACGAGGTGAAACGAATGGCAAGAATGGCACGAAAAATTATAAAAAAATGTCACGGATCAGATGGAACCAAAAGCCATGCTGGTTCCATTTTCTAACATCAAATAGCAAGCAGCACGATCTTGAGATTCACATTTGGACACCTTACGAGGTGAAACAAATGGCGAGAATGGCACGAAATATTACAATATAATGTTAGGGATCAGATGGAACCAAAAGCTATGTTGGTTTCATTTCCTAACATCGAATAGCAAGCAGAACGATCTCGAGATTTACATTCGGCCACCTTACGAGGTAAAACAAATGGCGTGAATGGCACGAAAAATTATTAAATAATGTCACGGATCAGATGGAACCAAAAGCTATCTTTGTTTCATTTCCTAACATCGAATAGCAAGCAGAACGATCTCCAGATTCACATTTGGACACCTTACGAGGTGAAACAAATGGTGAATATGGCACGAAAAATTATAAAATAATTTCACGGAACAGATGGAACCAAAAGCTATGTTTGTTTCATTTCCTCACATCGAATAGCAGGCAGAACGATCTCGAGATTCACATTTGGACACCTTACGAGGTGAAACAAATGGCGAGAATGGCACGAACAATTACAATATAATGTTAGGGATCAGATAGACCCAAGGCTATGTTTGTTTCATTCCCTTACATTGAATAGCAAGCAGCCCGATCTCGAGATTCACTTTAGGACACCTTAAGAGGTGAAACAAAAAACAAGAATGGCACGAGAAATTATAAAATAATGTCAGGGATCCGATGGAACCAAAAGCTATGTTTGTCTCATTTCCTAACATCGAATCACAAGCAGCACGATGTCTAGATTCACATTTGGACATCTTACGAGGTGAAACAAATGGCGAACATGGCACGAAAAATTGCAAAATAATGTTAGGGATCAGATTGACCCAATACTATGTTTGTTACATATTTCGAGAAATGCTAGTTCTCATAGTTTTTTATCAATTATGAAAAAAAAAACTGCGCACTACAATTCGTGACATAATTTTTAATATATAGGAAAATCGACTCTCAGACAGAATTTATCATCAGTAATATAATTTCAAGCAACCAGAAGTGGAATAAATGTCAACATGCTCTTGTGCATTTATGCCGATCGAGTAATACTAGTAATAATAGGAATCATCATAAGAATAAGAATATCAGTAATAACTATTTTCATCATCACAACTATGGTCATAATAATTACAATAAGAATAATAATTATTATCATTTATATCATTATTATTATTAATATGATTACGATAATAATAATTATCTCACACGACGAGGAAGAACGTTTTACAAGAAAATAATTCCTGGTTCATTTTCGATAATGCGCATGCATCAGAAATGACTCACAAATTTGAAACAAAAATTGTCGGAAATTTTCACCAATACGTCGATTTTTCCCAAAACTTTTTCGTTGAAGTATAAACTACAATTTATCTAAAAAATTATTCAATGATGAAAAACCCTTCCTTTGATATCAATTCATTATTCTTTAATCATAATGAATCGTTTTCAAATATAATTATGTTTCTTTTTTAGGAAATATATTTCCGTATTTTTCAACGTTTTAATTTCGTTATTCACATTCGTAATTCAAATTTTATGAATTACGCATATAGCTCAGCTGTCACATATATTCGCTTGCTCCGAATAAACGTATCGTGGAACCTCAAAATCAATCTCGATCGCGATCTGTCAAATATTATAGATATCTCGGCTGTCATAGTCTCTTCTGCTGAAGAAACGCACCGCGAAACCTCAAAATTAAGCTCGATCACGATCTGTCATTTCAATCTGTCGCTTGAATGTGTCATCTATACGAGATCGCGATCACCGCTCTAACGATCGTCACTTGGCCAGGGCCGTAAAAAAAAGTGCCAAGCCCCCTCAAAATTGTCAGACCAGGCATTAATGCCCTTCAGTGTACGTTCGTTTTAGTGTATTGCACTATATTTATTTGAAGAAAATGCAAAAGCTAGCCAGTCTTGATTTGAACACATACCCAATACCATTTCTTTTCTTGAACCACGATGGAAAATAATATTCTTCTTCGCGATTGTATTTTAAATTTTTTGCGCTTGGCAAAGCTGCACAGTCCTTATCTCCGGTGAAAGTGTACTGATCGATGGTGTGATCAATTGCGATTTTTGTCGTACAACGTACTCATTAAACGCCTCAGATATATGATTTGGTGGGCCCCGCTACGTATCATTATTGCAGCGTATAACAGCGGTGTGTTTGAAGGACAAAGAGTTTTAAGCTGTGTGTTTGAAGAGATACAGCGACGAGGTCTCCAAGACGCTTCTTCTGTGCGTGGAAATGCTGGTGAAATTCGGGGTGAGTAAAATTATTACTTATTGATTATTTATTAAATAACTGGATAATTTTCGATTTTCGATTCAATTATTATATCAGACTATCAGCTATTGCACGGCACAGAAAGTGGCGAGGAAGACGAATTGATAGCAGGAGCCGCCGCTGTAGAAAATGCTGAATCGATATTTCAATCGCACGGCGTAGAAAGTGCTTTTCTTCTTAACGAGAATATCGATGACACGGGTAAATAGCTCGTATTAAATGTATTATGAAGAATCAATATTAATAAAAATTTTAATTTTGTGCAATGTAATTGCCGATTTTTTGCCCGAAATATAACATAATTCCTGATAATGTGTTATTTTTACAGCGATAACACAGGTGCTTAGCATAAGTGGGCATGATCAGGTCCCTGCAACAGCTGTGACAGAACCTCTCGGGCTACACGGGGGCGCTCGAAATACGGAAGATTTAGCCGTATCAGGGCCTTCGGGATTGCGCAGGCGATCCAGCATATTTCCCGATTCAGATTACGATGCTGTGCCGCTTTCGTCGCGGAACCAGCTGCTTCTGTTTCCCGATAGAGGTATCAATAATTTGGTGGAAAATCAACAGAGGCTGATCGATCGGGTTTCGATACGCGAGAATCAAGCATGGCTGGAACGTCTCGAGGAGGAGAATCCATTGCCGTTGCAAAGAGCTGATCAGTAGCATCAAGATTATTTAGAAGATGATGACTCAGGTAAATACTAATTTGTTATCGTTTTTATGATAGAGTACATTCAACATACATTCGAGAACATTCAAGAGATACATTTCGTTACCTTTCCCCATCCCATAATATTAAATTTGTGTGTAATTTCTCTGTCTCTGCGTGGGGTTTGAGAATTGGATAATTAGCTGTCATCGGGGGCTGTAGAATGAAAATTAAGTTACGCACGTATATCGCAGGTTACTCGACAGAGCTCGAAGTTGATGATAATGGAGAACCCTTGTAGATTTACCTCATACGAGGTACTGCTGAGTAAAAATCTTTTATAAATTTTTCTCCGTATTAATTATTGTTCACTCACACAAAAAAATTTTGCAGGTGTGCAAAGCGGCGGTGGTAGGCGAAGCAACGTTTTGAGGAGCACTGGGTACGGCGATGTATAACCACCGGGAATGCGATTAGACATCGTAGAAGATTATATGCGTTATTTTGAGCGATTCGACCTTCGCGGCCGTGAAACAACAGTGCGAATCAAGCAGCCACAGTCGGACGTCAGCGTATTGAAGTGGCTCGAGGGCGCATTTCGCGATCTCCTCACACATATTACAAGCTCGTGTGACGGTAATGATTACGTCGGTATAACGTTTACGGCAAGCGGTTTAGCACACGGTCCCGTGTGGCTGTCTTTCCGACCGGTGCGAGACTACTCTTTCGAGGACATTTGGCGCCTTGTGAGTAGTGTCGCACAAAGCTCAACGAATTTGAACATCGACGATAAATTCCGTATTACAACGGGTTTTGTCCGAGGCGTCGAAGGAAGTGGGCGGAAAGGGTTGACCCACGAAGGCGTCGCAAAACAATCGATTTTGACGATTCGTAACACGGATAATTTATGCCTTCCACGTTCGTTGGTAACTGCTCGAGTTTATGCTGAACTGAGAGAAATTCGAACGGGAGAGTTGCACGCTCGCTGGCAGCGTATACGAAAGCCTAACCTCCCACAAAAAGAAGCAGCGCTCGAGCTCACAAGAGCTGCAAATATTTGTATACCAGAGCGCGGGTGCGGTGTAAATGAAATTGCACGTTATCAAGATCACATGGCCCGAGAAGGTATTGCAATTATTGTTTTTGAATTTTTAACTCTGGGACGCGGAGAGTTACCATTGTTCGATGGTACGCAAAAAGTAATAGATACTGTCGGTTCCATTAAACACAATCTGTACATTTTATATTACGAGCGGTCGCACCACTTTTAGCTGATTTTGAATTTACGAGTGGCTGTCGGTAGCAAGAGGTT
This sequence comes from Rhorus exstirpatorius, assembly GCA_963564615.1. Lineage (NCBI taxonomy): Eukaryota > Metazoa > Arthropoda > Insecta > Hymenoptera > Ichneumonidae > Rhorus > Rhorus exstirpatorius. Next base: position 7,886,024 of record OY751315.1, read on the forward strand.
TTGCGCACCTTGCAACGTACGGTACGACCGTAAATATGGCCACAGATGCTCCAAAAAATGCCCTAGGTGTCATGGAACACCACCATGCAATGCCCCCGCAAATAAAAGCAAATGTGAAATGTGCAATAGCTATTTTTTCGGCGAAGAATGTTTGCGACAGCATAGATCTGCAGGTATCTGTGATTCCCGTAAACGCTGCCATAGCTGCTTCAGAACGGTCAAGCCGCTAGAAAAAAAGGAACATACATGTGAGGTGGGTTTCTGCAAAACATGCAAATCCGACCAGCCATACAATCACCAGTGTTTCATGAAGCCAATCAGAGAAAGCCCAAATGCTTCACCTAAAATCATTTTCATTTTTTTACGATTTTGAAACACAACAGTGTACAACGGTGAAGGGTGACCCAAACTCGTTCGTACACACGCCGAGCCTTTGCGTAGCTCAACGCGTTTGCACGCAGTGCTGTAACAGCGACTCTATTAACCCTTTAACGCTCAAATGGCCAAAATTTCAACGTGAACTTCTAGCTCGTGCCTTTCAATCATAACCCATGTGAAAAAAATATTGAGATACATGTTCTTGTGTAAAAAAATCTCATCTTTCGAATGGCATCGTTAAATTTATTGAAAAATGAACGCAAACAGTTTATTTTTAACAATAAACAAAAAAAAATGCAAATTTTCAAAATTTTTTTATTTTGCGGAATTTTTTCAACTATGTTCTCGGTACTTTAATATATCCTAACCCATCAGGATGCGGGACCCGAAGGTTGTACTTCAAAAATATATTTTTAGATACTTCGATTTTGTTTGTTAATCGATCCAAAATGGCGCCCGAATAGCCAAAATTATTGCAAAATCACAGAAATTGGCACTTTTGAAGTCGAATCTAAGTTTTAGCAGGCAAAATGACTTTTCTGAGTTTTATATCAAAAGATTGGATGCATATTAGCAAAATTAGTTCACGCAATTGATTTTCAAGATGGCGGCCACCAAGAGTCAGCTGAAATAACGTATTTACACGTTTTTATAGCCACTGTATAGTCTCCAATCCTCTTTTTTCGATCGTTTAGTAAACTCTCTGAATCATTAGATCTGAATTCATTATTAGCTTATCAATATTCAAAATGGCGGATCCAATATGGCAGACCGTAACCTAAAAAATAGCTATTTACGGAAAATAAAAAATACCATCGTATTCTACGTAAAATTTGAAATAAAATAACTTCAGTTCATTTTCTCGCTCAGAGTGGCCATTCTCGAGTGAAAAATTCCCAAAGTATCAGAAATCGAAAATTCGCAATCGTGCTTCTAAGACGATGTAATGGCCTTACGATGGCGATCGCGCGTTCTTTGCCTCTGTTTTAGCAGTAATCACTAGAGTTGCCCGATTCTCACCACGAGGAGGTGAACGCTTTTGAGAATCATATTTTTTTTGTATTTTTTGTATATTTTTTGTATTTTTTTGTATTTTTTGTATATTTTTTGTGTTTTTTTGTATTTTTTGTATTTTTTTGTATTTTTTGTATATTTTTTGTATTTTTTTGTATTTTTTGTATATTTTTTGTATTTTTTTGTATTTTTTGTATATTTTTTGTATTTTTTTGTATTTTTTGTATATTTTTTGTATTTTTTTGTATTTTTTGTATATTTTTTGTATTTTTTTGTATTTTTTGTATATTTTTTGTATTTTTCAAACATTTTCTTAGTTTTTTTTTAATTTTTAGTTTCTTATCTTCCTTCCATTTCGGGATGAGCCGTCTTGAAGCATGTACCACAATAATACATAGAACATGTAGTACAGAACTTTCGTGTACGAATTCCACAACCCTGATTGCTGCACAGCTTTCGGACCTCAAGTTGTTTGGTTTCATGGAGTAATGATCCAGATTTCCTGCAAGACCTGCTCAAGTAATTCTTGCCTATTCCCATAGCAAAATCTTTTGTACTCATTTTCACGCCATTACTCTGATTAGCAGTATTATATACAACCACAGCATTAGCTATGGAAGTTTGAATAAGTCGGATAAAAAATATGATTCTCAAAAGCGTTCACCTCCTCGTGGTGAGAATCGGGCAACTCTAGTGATTACTGCTAAAACAGAGGCAAAGAACGCGCGATCGCCATCGTAAGGCCATTACATCGTCTTAGAAGCACGATTGCGAATTTTCGATTTCTGATACTTTGGGAATTTTTCACTCGAGAATGGCCACTCTGAGCGAGAAAATGAACGAAAGTTATTTTATTTCAAATTTTACGTAGAATACGATGGTATTTTTTATTTTCCGTAAATAGCTATTTTTCAGGTTACGGTCCGCCATATTGGATCCGCCATTTTGAATATTGATAAGCTAATAATGAATTCAGATCTAATGATTCAGAGAGTTTACTAAACGATCGAAAAAAGAGGATTGGAGACTATACAGTGGCTATAAAAACGTGTAAATACGTTATTTCAGCTGACTCTTGGTGGCCGCCATCTTGAAAATCAATTGCGTGAACTAATTTTGCTAATATGCATCCAATCTTTTGATATAAAACTCAGAAAAGTCATTTTGCCTGCTAAAACTTAGATTCGACTTCAAAAGTGCCAATTTCTGTGATTTTGCAATAATTTTGGCTATTCGGGCGCCATTTTGGATCGATTAACAAACAAAATCGAAGTATCTAAAAATATATTTTTGAAGTACAACCTTCGGGTCCCGCATCCTGATGGGTTAGGATATATTAAAGTACCGAGAACATAGTTGAAAAAATTCCGCAAAATAAAAAAATTTTGAAAATTTGCATTTTTTTTGTTTATTGTTAAAAATAAACTGTTTGCGTTCATTTTCCAATAAATTTAACGATGCCATTCGAAAGATGAGATTTTTTTACACAAGAACATGTATCTCAATATTTTTTTCACATGGGTTATGATTGAAAGGCACGAGCTAGAAGTTCACGTTGAAATTTTGGCCATTTGAGCGTTAAAGGGTTAATGAACCGTGTGAGTACTGTGGCATGCATGAATTTATATTTCGAGAAAACCCGGTTGGACAACTCGTGGAATTAGCTATGCAGCAACGTAAGGGCTACTCACGCACAATCTGTATAGCTCATAATGCCGGAGAATTCGACGCGCAATTTATCCTATGGTATCTGATTGAGAACAAAAAAACACAACTCCCTACGTTAATTATGAACGGAACAAAGATCATCACGATGCGTCTCGAGAAGCTTGTATTTCTCGACAGTCTACATTATTTCCACATGCCTCTCAGCGCATTGCCAAAAGCTTTCGGTCTCTTGGGTACAAAAGGTACATTTCCTCATCTGTTCAATCGTCCTGAAAATCAGAATTACGTCGGAGAGCTGCCACCCATCGAGTACTATTGTGCCGACGCGGTGCGTACCACTGAGCGCGAAAATTTTTTAGCGTGGTATCGTGAATTAAAAAACCAGGATTACGTGTTTGATTTTGCAAAAGAAATTGTGGATTACTGCGTGATGGATGTTACGATACTCAGGCTCGCGTGCATGGCTTTTCGGAATATGTTCATCGCTAGCGGTCGCGTCTGCCCATTCGACGAGGGTACGACTATCGCATCCGCCTGTTTCCGCATTTTTCGCAAACATTTTCTGAAAGATAACACGATAGGTATTGTACCGGCGGGTGGATACAGATGGGCGCATACGCAGTCAAAAAAGCCGTTGCGTGGCTCGTATGGATGGAACATTCTCTCGGCCATCCCATCATACACGCTGGCCGCTCGCGCGAATTTAAATTACCGCTAAATTTACTGGTAGATGATTGTTACGAGACGAACGACTCGAAGCACGTATTGCAGTTTCACGGGTGCTATTGGCATGGTTGTTCGCGATGTTTTCTCGTGAACCGCGATCGCAAACAGAGCGACGATGTATCAATGGACGAAAGGTTCGAAAGAACCATCGCTATTTCCGATAGAATCCGAACGGGCGGCTATGTGCTGACAGAAATTTGGGAATGCGCATATGATAAAATGTTGAAGGAAAATGCTGATATGGCAGCTCTCGTGCGTGATCATCCTCTAGCCTGTATCGAGCCTCTCAACGCACGTGACGCATTCTTCGGTGGACGTACCGAAAATATGGTCACGTTGTATGATGCAAAAGATACGGAGGAGATACGTTACGTCGATGTTTCTTTGCTATACCCGTATATCTGCAAGTTTTGTAAATATCCTATCGGCCACCCGAAAGTTTATGTAGGTGACGAGTGTATAGAACTGACGGGGACTGACAATACCGATCTTTCGCGCGTTGAGGGGCTCGTCAAGTGCGTTGTATTACCACCACGCAACCTTTATCACCCGGTGCTACCTGTACGCATGCATCATCGCCTGCTATTCGCACTCTGTCGTAGCTGCTGCGAAATTATGAGCCAGGAAGAATGTACGCATGAAAAACCCGCGGATCGTACTTTTGAGGGAACATGGGTTGTCGACGAGATACGAAAAGCTGTTTCGTGTGGGTATAGAGTCATGCGTGTAATCGGAATATGGCAATACGAGATCACACAGTTCGAACGTAACACTCGAAATGGCGGCCTTTTTTCAGAATATATTAACACATTTCTCAAAATTGAGCAGGAGGCTAGTGGCTGGCCCGAAAATTGTTTGCAGGACGAGGCTGCGAAAGATCAATATATTGCCGACTTTGAGCGCTGTGAGGGTGTTATATTAGATCGTGCTAGTATATCCAAGAATCTCGGTTTGCGCTCAGTAGCAGAGTTATGCTTAAATTCAGTTTGGGGAAAATTCGGTCAGCGTGAAAACTTAACGCAAACTGTGATAGTATCCACGCGGGAAAAATTGATGGAACTACTGACGAGTCCCGAGTATGAGATCACCGGCATACTACATGTGAATAATGATATATTATATGTGAATTATACGAAAACCGATGAGGCAATACAGCCATCTTCCATAGCTAATGCCGTAATTGCAGCATACACCACCGCTCAGGCGCGCTTAAAATTGTATAGTTATCTCGAGCGCTTGGGTCGACGTGCATTGTATTGTGACACAGACTCGTGTATCTATGTAACGAAAAAAGATCCGAATGAGTACGAACCGCCGATCGGTCAGCTTCTCGGTGATCTGACAGATGAGCTTAGCAGTTATGGAGAGGGCAGTTATATTAAGTCGTTTGTGTCCGGCGGACCGAAATTTTATTCATTTATTGTGCGAACACCTGATGGCTCGGAAAGCGAAGTATGCAAAGTCAAAGGTGTAACACTAAATTTTGCAAATAGCTCATTGATAAATTATCGGTCTGTACGTGCGTTTATAGTTGGCGAGAGAGAGGAGCCAATTACTCTGCACTATGATGCGATTAGGCGTACGGCGTTCCATCAGGTTATTACACGTCCCGAATCGAAAATGTGCAAACCGTCAAGCGTCAAACGAAGGTGCAACGGAGAATATGGGTCTTTACCATACGGATTTTGTAGTTAGATATAATTTTGTATTTACATATGTTCACGCATCTATGTTTTGTTAATAAAAAATTTATGTAAAACCCTATTTGCTCATCTCACCTACTATTATTTCTCATTTAAACAGCGGAGAATTGTTACGACACGAATGATACGAGCAATATGAGCAAGTAATACGTAACGAATAAGCGAGCGATACGAACGAACGAGCGATACGCATGAACGAAACAAATGAGCGAACGCTACGAACGAACGACGAAAGCGAACTACCATTGAAATTCTGTTTTTCAAAAAATTCAAAATTTTTTCTGACAAATTATTTAAGCATGAGCGACACAAGCAAATAATAATACGAATGATACAAGGTTTTCAAACTTTTCATGTCCAAATATTTTTCGAAATTTTTCCCGACAAATTATTTAAACAGAAACCATACGAACAGATAATATGAACGATATACGGACGAACGGCGCGGTCAAACGAAAAGAATGAGGGAACGGTATGATCGATATGACGAGAGAGAGTTTCCAATAAAATTTCTGTTCCTCCGACGTTCTTTCGTAACTTTTTCCGAAAAAGTTTTCCAAGTGAAATTATTACAGCACGAACGATACGAGCGATACGAAAAAACGACATGAGCAAATTTCTAATAAAATTTTTTTCTGAAACATTATTTTTCAAATTTTTCTGAAAAAGTTTTCCAAGTGAAATTATTACGACATGAACGATACGAGCGATAAGAACGAACGACGAGAGCAAGCTTCCAATGAATGTTTGTTTTTAAATATTTTACCGACATGCATTTTTTTCTGAAAAAGTTTTCGAAGTAAAACCATTACGGCATGAACGATACGTGACAATACGAAAGAAAGGTACGAACGAACGACGAGAGCATGTTACCAATAAAGTTTTGTTTCTTAAGCACTTTTACAAAATTTTTTTCGAAAAATTCCCTCAAACACAAGAAATACGAGCAAATAATATTAACGATACGAGCGAACGAGCGATACGAATGAACGAAACAAATGAGCGAACGCTACGAACGAACGATGAAAGTGAGCTTGCAAAAAAAATCATTGTTTTTTCAAACCTTTTTCGAAACTTTTTCCGAACAAATTTTTCCAAATAAATTCATTACGACATAAGCGATACGAATGAACGAAAGAAATGAGCGAATGGCACGAACGAACGACAAAACAAACGATACGAACGACCGACAAAACGAACGAACGCACGAACGAAGGAACGAACGACAAAACAAACGATACGAACGAAGGAATGAAGGAGTCAAGGAGCGAAGGAGCGAACGAACTAACGAACGAACGAACGAACGAACGAACAAACGACCGACAAAACGAACGAACGAAGGAATGAAGGAGCGAACGAGCGAAGGAGCGAACGAGCGAAGGAGCGAACGAGCGAAGGAGCGAACGAGCGAAGGAGCGAACGAGCGAAGGAGCGAACGAGCGAAGGAGCGAACGAGCGAAGGAGCGAACGAGCGAAGGAGCGAACGAGCGAAGGAGCGAACGAGCGAAGGAGCGAACGAGCGAAGGAGCGAACGAGCGAAGGAGCGAACGAGCGAAGGAGCGAACGAGCGAAGGAGCGAACGAGCGAAGGAGCGAACGAGCGAAGGAGCGAACGAGCGAAGGAGCGAACGAGCGAAGGAGCGAACGAGCGAAGGAGCGAACGAGCGAACGAGCGAAGGAGCGAACGAGCGAACGAGCGAACGAGCGAAGGAGCGAACGAGCGAAGGAGCGAACGAGCGAAGGAGCGAACGAGCGAAGGAGCGAACGAGCGAACGAGCGAACGAGCGAACGAGCGAACGAGCGAACGAGCGAACGAGCGAACGAGCGAACGAGCGAACGAGCGAACGAACGAACGAACGAACGAACGAACGACAATACAAACGATACGAACGACCGACAAAACGATGAAAGTGGGGCTTCCGATGAATTTTTTTTTGTTTCTTACACCTTTTTCAAAATTTTTCCGAACAAGTTTTCCAAGTAAATTTATTACGACGTGAGTGATACGAATAAACGGAAGGAGCGGTACGGCTGAACTAAAAACAAACGATACGA